>JASCZI010031012.1:3027-16650 GCA_036250425.1 Stylosanthes scabra
TGGTGGTGTTGTGAGAGCTCAGTGCATGTGGTGTGGTTTCGACGAAGAGAGAAGTGTAGAGAGAGCAAAAATTTGGCTAAGTGTTACAACCAACACTAAACCTAGCTACATTCATGACACGTATACGCGGGTTTGCAAAAAAAAAAATTTCTCTTCCCGGTCAAACATTAGGCAACGCTTAAGAAGTGTAGTCACTATAGAACCTTCAGCATCCATTAACAAGCGTCGCCGTAGACTATCAAAAGTGTTTCCTTTGTCAAAAACATACGGGAGCGCTTTATAAGTGATCCCCTAGAGACTTTAGGAGACGCTTATTAACCGATACCAGTGAAGTGATGCCAATTGTCCTAAACCTAGTGTACTCAGCCAAAAGCGTCGCCTATTCTATGTATAGGCTTCATTTTACAAGCGTTGCCTAAAAAAAGTGTTGCCTTAGGGGGTAAATTCTTGTAGTGAATTTCTCACGTTATACGTGAGTAAATGGCGTATAACGTTGGATCTTTGAACTTTTCTTCATCTTCTTTGCTTCAATCTCTCTTCAAATGGTCTTCAATTACCTAAAACTCTTTGTGAATTTCTATAAAACACAAACACAACTCAAAGAACATCAAGTTTGTTTGATTGATCACTTAATAAGCATAATTCACAAAGAATAACATGATAATGAAGAGAAATTGAGACTAAAAACAACCTAAGATGCATACGCATTAGGGTGTGAGAGTTACAACTTAGAAATTCATTTGGAAAATTTTAAAACCAGTTCTTGTAAGTTTGAGGGGGCAGAATCGACTATGGAATGGATAGAGTTGACTCTCTGGAAAACTTGAAATTCATTTTTTATCGCAATTAGAATCGACTCTCATCTAGCTTGAGTCGACTCCACACACTTAGTGATATTTCAAAATGTTTCTTCGTGGAGTCAGAGTCGACTCAGGGAAGAGTCAGAATCAATTCGAATTGGATTTGAAACCTAGCTTTCGCCTCTGTCGAATTATGAATCGACTCTTGCCTTGCCAGAGTTGAGTCTCTCTACTTAGAAAAATTTTCTCACAAATGTTCGAAGTGCGAGTCGACTCAGGGCTTAGCAGAATCGATTCGAATTGCCCCAAAATTAGTTCTTTGCCCCAAAATAGAGTCGACTCATAAGGCCTCAGAGTCCCATATTTTGAAAGTTTTAGTCGTGAGAGTCGACTCTCCAGCGAGGAGAGTCAATTCACACGCAGCAGAGTCTACAGAAAATAGTGATTTTCACCAAGTTTGAAAACACAAAACCTTTAAACCAAAACCCCAATCCTTACCATTGCAAAAACACACTTGTAAGCTCAAAACAACACATTTTTATAACTTCATTTTCAAAGCTTCAATTTATGAAATCAAACTCCCAAGTTGCCCATATCCTTAAATCATCAAAACACTTTTTCTCATACTCCTATCCATACCAAATTCAACAATCAAGGTACATACATTATCATTAATAACATGCATAATCATACAATACATCCCCAACATACATTCACATATCATTCATAAGCATATTTGACATATTCAAAAAGTAGACAACTAATCCACATTTTCATGCAAGTTTACATACTGAACTAAGGAATCCTAAACCGTACCTCTCGTAGACAACTTGTTTTCACACACTCCAACACCGGTGACTTGCAAAACCTGAACCCTAGCTTGCACCTTCTCCTTTCAATGCTACCCACTAGCTTTAACATTGGTTTCCTTGCTTAATCTTGCCTCAAGAAGCTCCTAAGGCACATGAATATCGAAATTAAGGGTCATCCTTAGAGCCCTAACTCGAAATTGAAGAGGAGGAGAATTGAGGGGTGAGAACTTAGATTCTTACCTTCTCAAGTGGTATGGTTACGGAGAGGAGGATGAGAGCTTCGTGTAGCCACCGACGGAATGGCGATCGGAGCTCCAGTGAGTATGTTGTGGTTGAAAGTGTGTGGGTGTGGGTGAAAGAGTTGAGAGAAAGTGAGAGAGTGTGTATCGCGTGTGTTGTTGTTGTTTGTGTGTGAGAGAGTGAATGTATGAGAGTGTGTGTGTGTGTGTGTCTTTGAGTGAAAAGGGTATTCTTGCCCTTTCACTCCGTTTGGCCCACTTTGAGTCAAACTTTAAGGTTAGGTGTACGAGTTTCTACTCTAATTACCTTCTTATATCGTTATTACCCACTATCGTGTTACCTCATATCACTCTAACATACATACATATACGTGGGGTCTTATAGAAGGTATGATTGAGATGGACTACAAAGGTACAAGCAGCGAGTGTGGATCAAGTGACGTTGGGCTACGATGGGAATTTCTGATAGAAGCGCAACAAGTGAAGTTCTTAATGCACCCCGATATTATGAAGATGCATCAAGACTTGAAGTAGACATGCTAGTGATTAAAGACGGAGGATAGGTGCAATGGGATTCGTATATACATGTTTGACATGTCAGGAAGTTTACTTCTGAGTGCTAAGAGACATTTCGAAAGGCTTTCGTCACAAGTGAAAACGAGTACGAGGTATCATCCTCAATCCGAGGGGAGGGGAAGGTAGGCAGATGATCCAGATATGGAAAGATAGGTTGCGTTCGAGAGTAATGATCAGAAATGCAGTTGGTACAAGTTGTTACCTTTATCAGAGTCGCGCAGCGGAACCGAGTTAGGGCCGAGCGGTGAGTACGAGAGTTAGAAGTCCGATTAGCGAGAGGATTTATCCTCATTTCCTTTTGGGAATCTGAAATTTCGAGGATGAAATTTTCTATTAGGAAGGTACAATGTAACACCGTATACATTAATAATCGTAGCTTTTCTATTTATTTAGTATTTTCTTCGTAATTGCTTGAAGATGGACCTGTAGAATTTTCTGTGGTCCAAATTCGCGAAAACTATGAATCACCGTTTGACTTCCTGTGATGAGCCGAAGCTAAAAAAAAAGAGTTGCCCATTGATTGTTGCCAATGTTGACCATATGGGTTGATTGGACCATTGACCAGTTCAACCAAGTGAACCGGAGTTGAACCAGTGCTATGTTGTGGAGCCTCGAAAGCAGCCGATTCGGTCCAATTTCGCCCCAGAAACCTCATGTACTGACGTCTTCGATGACAGAATAGGGGTATTATAGAAAAAATAAAATTATGTTAGAAACGGACGACGAAAAGTTGCCAGGGTTAGGGATTCGCCTCGATTCGAATCCCAAGCTGCTCTTCGGAGCCAGGTCAGCTTCCTAGGGAATCTTGAGCTAGGAATCCACTAGTCTTAGTGTCATTTACACTGATTCTAAGTTATTTGAGCAAGAAAAGTAAAACCAAGTGATCAAATAATACCTGGTTTGAGAAAACTTTACGTCACATTGCACCGTTTAAGTTACTTGGTCCCTAAGTAACCCCTTTTTCTGTCTCTCCCTCATATTTTTCGTGCTTCTCCCTCTCCTCCACCACTATTCATCATTCTTATTCAATAATCCAAATAACTCCATGAAAACATAAGCTTTGCAGCTCTGTTCTTGGATTTTCGGCAGCCTAGATCAAAAAACTTCCTTCAGCAAAGTTGTTCCTCTCATCACCCTCTTCCCAACCATGTAAAATTCTTCAAGGTTTGTCAAATAAATCTCATCCTCTCTTCCCATAGCAGCCACATTCATGGCCTTAGTTCATGGCTTGATTCCTTTGATTTTTGGTTTAGGATTCAAGTTATACACACTTCCAAGGTTCATAATCCAAGTTCTTTGCCTCAAATTCAAAGTAGAGCTCCACCTTGTCTCATGGGTTTCAAAACTGTCCAGCCCCATGTTCATGCTCAAGAATTCATGTTCTTGATGTTTATTAGGTGTTTTTGAAGTGATTTTGTTGATTAGAAAGCTTGGAGACTTCAAAACAAGGTAAGGCTTAGGATTTAGGATTTTATGATGCTTTATGTTCTTGAATTCTTAATCTTTACATTTATGATTTAATGTTGAAATTGATGTTGTGAATGTGTTAATTATGTTTAGATAAGCTTAATTTCATATTTAATTGATTGGAAACTTAATCCTTGATGATGGTGGTGGTGGTGGTGATGGCCGAATTAGCCATGAGGATTAGGGTTAGGGTTCATAAATTTTGGAATTGGGGCAAGAGTTTAAATAAGTTAAGTTTAGTGCCTTGGGTCTAAAATATAATTAGTTATAAGTTTAGGATAAATGTCTTAATATGTTAAAGTGTTGGGTCTAGGGTTAATTATTAGAAAATGCTGGGGCCAAGGTGCAAATACCCGAAAAGTTAACTTAGTCAAAATTTAGCTAAGTTAGTAAACCAAAACCTAAAGCTAGTGGTTAGACCGGAACTTAGTTAAACCATAGAATCATATATTAAGCTAAATCCCTTAGGTCAGGATAAGAAACTTAGTAAGACATAGTGATAGTTATCTGGGCCTTAAATTAGAAGGTGGGGCAAGATTCCGAAGACAAATCGGCCGAGGGGCCGATAACTATTCATTAAACTATTTTACTTGCGGTTAAGTCGAACCTTCGGTTTAACCGGTTAAACTAAGTTTTGAAAATGATTTAAAAGCTAAGTTAAGGTACGGTTTAGCCGGGTGAGAACTCATTAAGTCACTGGCCAAATCAGACCGGTATCCCGACTTGGTTTATCTTCGAAATTCTAAGTTACGATTAGAATCGATTTAGAGACAATTACCAAGTAAAGAGCCATCAATAGTACTAAGTACGTACCAAACAAGTATCTAAGGAATAAAGTAAGAGTGTTATGGTCAAATGAGACAAAGTAATGTGTTCTGAGAGTTATGTCGATTCCGGATTTGCTTATAACCTTTTTTTTTTAACTGGCTTAGCACATTATAAAGAGAAGTGAGGTCTTTATACCATGACTAAGATATAATTATAAATGAAATGGCTAAGTCCCCTATGATTTATTGGTATATATATTTAGCTATTATTGTCAACAATTGCTTGGGGTTCCATATCTGGATTAGTATGCGTAATAGTTAAGAGAATGAAAGTCATACCCGATCACAAGAAAATCGGGAAATTTCTTTGAGAATGACTAGGGGAATGAAGGTCTTTGTACCTAGATTGGAATAGAAATTACCAGTATATTACTAAGCCCCTCTATGAATAAAAATAGTGTTTGACTAAGTACGAGATTGATATGTTAATGAATGTTTAGGGGAATGAAGGTTATTATACCTAGAATGAGATATAGATTATTAGAGAATTGTCAAGCCCTTTTGTTGATAAGAACTATGCACGAATTGTATTCTTGTTGATTGAGATATACTGTGAGGATGCTTATAGTGTCAGAATGTAAACTGTTTCCCAAGTTGTTAGCATATTAAGGCGTCAAGCTTTGTGACAATTGCCAGTTGTCAGATTGCACGTGGCCTGATCCATTAGACACAAAGGTTGTCAGATTGTACATGGCAGGACTATTAGACACGTATGCAGAATGTATTTGATCACCAGAGAATCGGATAACGTTGGGTTGCGGGTATTCAACCAACGCATGAGCTCATGGCCTGCATAGGGCAGACATGCATCATAATTGTTTGCTGCATAATTATTTGTGATTCTTCTATGCTACTTGTTTATGTTGTGCCTTGTGAATTGCTTGTGTTTGATTGACGTGTGCTTGCTTGTCTTGTTCTCTGGTTTACTGCAATTGTGATGACGACTGTGACTGATAGAGATAAGTGAGATGTTAGGAAGTAAATGAAATAGGGAACCTAGGAAAACAGATTAACTTATAAATCCTTACCAAAACGTAGATGAATGTCCTAGGGTGTTTTTCTTAAAAGAGTCTCCCGTAGCACGTACCTTACTGAGAACTTTAGGTTCTCACCCCTTATTTATTTCCCCCGCGTAGGAGATTACTTTTGGTATGATGTCAACAAGGAGTTGCTTGTCACTCTGACCGAGTTCATTCAAATTATGAGTTACCAGCATGCATCCTAGGACTTCCAGTCCGTATACGCAGGAGTGGCAATGCTACGGACGATGTAGCAGAGGTCCCACCTCCTCCAGATTTAAGTATACTCTTGAGTGAGGAGCATGCTACCACGACATCTCCTCTGACCGTGAACATTCTTGATGTTTAGGGATCCATTATTTATCGTATGAGTTCTGTTTCCACTCCGGAAGGACCAGTGGAGGCGTGAGGCGACTGTTCTAGTCAAGGTTGATGAAGAGATCTCTTCATCTTTATTTTATGATGTATATACAGTAGATAGAATATTTCCCTCACTTCATAGTACTTTTGAGGGTTAGGTAGTTTGCTAGAAAGCTTGAGTTCCAGTTTAGGGGCTGTCAGGATAAGTCAGGGCTCAAGGCTTAGTATGTTTCTGGAAAAGTCTATCAGATATATGTATGTATGAAAGTACTCGTTTCATATGATGCTTTTATATTTTGGTTGTATAGACTCTAAGTCTTAATTGTCTTATATATTATATGTATATTGTTAGCTAAGTTTCTATTTTATCCCCCCGACGGTCTTCCCTGTGCGCATGTTTGTATTGGAATTACTCGCAGGTATGGTTTAATTAGTACGCGATTCACGTTTAATATGACAGGCTCATATTATATATTCATAATTGTAATAAACCAGGGTCCTAGAGATCATTGAATGGCAACTCTCAATTACTAGTACTGCAGCCTTGGGATTGGAACGTTACACTTTTGTAAAAGTCTTTTTATATAAAGAGGTCAGCCTTAGACTCTTTGTAAAGCTTATAAAAACTAACAAACCGGCCTATTTATATATATTAAGTTATAATAAATTTTTTGTATTTAAAAAATATAATTTTGTTAAATTTTAAATAATTAGTCATATAATCTATTATTAGACTTATTTTTTTAACCCTCTAACCATTCTAAAAAAAATCATTAATATTTATAATTACTAAATAAATATATTTACAAAGATGAAATATAAGTTTTTTTTATGATCTGAAATTTCATTTGTTTGTAATTAAAATATTATTATTTTTATTATATTTTTTATTAATTTATTTTTTAATAGAATTTTAAATAGACTTCAAGTCAGGTCAGACTTTTCAAATAATCTTTAACGAATAATAAACTAACCACAGACTAAATATATATAATGCAGGCCTCGTATGCCTGGCCTATTTCATCCCTAGCGGATGCCCTCCTCTTCCCCCCTCTCTCAAGTTCTGCGTGTGTGCGTCATGTGTGGTTTGTGTGTGTAGAGTTATGTTAAAATTAGAGTTTAATTTGGAGAAAAAGGGTCTTGAGGGTAATTTAGGTAATTCAATAAAATTGGAGGTATAATAGTAATTGAAGTTTAAATATATTTCAAGGTAATTATTTTGAAAACACTTTACTTATTAATTTAGTAAATAAGTCTCAAATAAGTAATTTAAATTAAGATTAGGGATGACTTAAATGATCTTTCTTCCTAGTTCTTGTAAATTAAAACACTGAAGTACCCAGGCCAAATCGCACTTTCAAGTACGAAAATGTCTGATTAAATAAGATAAAATCCTTAAACTCATTATCATAAAATTATTCTAAATACCTTTAATAAAATAATTTTATAAATAAAACTCTATTTAATAAAATAAAATATAATTTATTCATAAATAAATTTCCGAAAATAATGGTTGTTACACTAACAAACTATTGACTAGCAAAATAACTCACCATTTTTGGTTAAAAAATAAATAAATTTATCGACAAGTACGTATCATTTATGCAAATTGACATGAATATTAATATATTATCAAACCCTATGATTAATTAACTTGTTAAGAATGGATTTTTATGTATGCATTTTTTTTACAATACACTCAAACAATATCCAGTACTATGATAAAGAATATATATTTAAAGTTATTGATTTGTAAAATATAAAATAAAAAATTAATGGTATTAATTTTATGAACAATACTATTTCTATACTCTTTTTTATAGACACTAAATTGACATCCATATAAATAATATGATTATCATTAATAAAATATATATTTTAATTATTTATTTAAATTTACGCACCAATTCTAGAAAAAGTGCAAGGTAGTTCACGTACCAAGGTATTTGAATTTTTCAAAAATTAAAATGTATATTTATTCAAAATTGAAAATCAATTCATAATTTTTTTTTGGTCTTTGATTTTTAGATTTGTTAGCGTTTGATTCTTGAATTTTATTTGGGTTTGATTTGTGGTTTGAATTTGATAGTAGATCTTGTAAATGTATAATTCTTTAGTTATGTTTAGGTTTTTGTAATTGAGAAACTCTAGGTAACCAACATTTTGGTAATCAATATTAGCCAACAAACCTAAAATTCTATTATTTGTTTGGGTTTTATTTTTTATGGGTTGGACTTTTACCTCTTATTGGATACTATTAACCAAAAATTTATTGGCTACCTAGCATGATTGTTTTTAGTTTGGTAGGAGTTTATATTTTTATTTTTAGCCTTTGATTTTTAGATTATTTAAATTCACTAGATTTAAAATTTAGAATTTTATTTTTCTTGAATGTTATTATTCTAGTGAGTCCTATATATTTTTTTCTTGAATATTTTTCTTGAATTGTAATTTTATAACTTTTATTATGTGTACTTAGAGTTTGAACTTTAAGTCCACGGAATGGATTAATGTTAATTAAGTATTGTATCTTTATTTGATTTTCGTTTCTATATTTTTTAAGAATAAAATATATTTTTTCACTAAAATTTATTAACAATTAAAAAAAAATGTTTAACTTTTATTTTATTTTATTTTATTTTTATTTCGAAAGTTTTCCATTTAAAAATATGTTTAAATTTTATTTTATTTTATTTTAAAATTTGTGTTTTGTTTGTTTGTGTTAAATGTTGATTTTTGGAAGTTAAGGTTGAATTGGTTTTGCTTTTTTGAAAAATTAATTAACTATTGAATGTATACTTAATGCAACTAGGAAATTTTTAGGAAAAAATTGAAATCAATAAATAAACTTGAACATATTTTTGAAACTTACCGGAAAATTATACTGTATTTTATTTTTATTTAAAAAAAAAAAAAAAAACAATGAGAAATCTCAACACATAATTAATGGCTCCATGTGCCATTTCCCATATAATAAATAGATACAGCTGACTTTCCTCGTCACACACCCCAACAGAAGTACTCATAACATCTAACAATGAAAGAAAACACTCTTCTCTCCTCTCTGCTTCTACTATCATCTTTGGCCATCCTCCACGCCTCAGCCCAAGGAGCAACATCCACACGGCCACCGCTACCACCAGCGGCAACAGAGTTCCTGGCCGCTCACAACGAGGCAAGAGCCGCAGTGGGTGTACAGCCGCTAATCTGGAGTCAGCAGTTGGCTAACACGACAGGGAGGCTCGTCCGGCTCCAGAGGGACCGGATGGCCTGCCAGTTTGCCAATCTGACACCTGGCAAGTACGGCGCCAACCAGCTGCTGGCTCGTGGCGGGGCCGTAACGCCCCGCATTGCTGTAGAAGAGTGGGTGAAGCAAAAGCAGTACTACAACCACGCTAACAACTCTTGTGTCCCAAATCACAGGTGCGGTGTTTACACGCAAGTAGTGTGGAGGAAATCGGTTATGTTGGGGTGCGCTCAAGCCACGTGCGTTAAGGAGGATGCTAGCTTGACCATTTGTTTCTATGATCCACCTGGGAACTACTTTGGGGAGAGTCCATACTAATGCAAAAGATAGAGAGATGCTAAATTTGTGAATTGAGATTGTTGCTATATGAATGTATGTTAATGTTGTGATTGTTTTATGTTTAAATGTGAGATGGATCTCGTTAAATTATGTGAATCCACTATTGGTGACCGTGTGGATTTTGGTGCTGAGATTGGACTTCTGAGGTAAAATTTAGCTTCATCTGTAAAAGAAAAATAAAATAAAAAAGGATGTCATTGAGCCGTTTTATATTAGTGGATAGTTTCACATTATAGTGATGACCTAATTTCCAATCTGCTAGATATTACAATGAAGATTTTAAAAATGTCTTTAAATGGATATTTTTCATTTTGATCATTGAATGATAACTTAAAAAAATAAAGTATTGGGAGCCAACATATTTAGCTTCCTAAGCGCTTCATAATGTTAATATCTTTGTAAATTAAATGGTTAGAGTTTAACATATATAAAAGCATTACCGTTTTAAAAGTATTGCTATTTTCTTTCAAAATATAGTTTAAAAGACTAAATTTTCATCAAAGCAACAATACTAGATAACCAATAAAAATTTAGCTAACATTAACCAACAACAAATTGGATGTTTTATTTCTTTAGGTTTCGAATATTTTATTTCTAAAAAATATAAAGTTATCTGATTGTTAGTTGGTTTAGGTTTTAGATGTTTGATGGCTTTCATTGTGAATGTTATATAAAAAGACATTACGAATGTTCTATTTTTTGTTAGCTGATTTGTTGATTAAAAAAATATTAGTTGCCTATATTTTTCGTTATAATAATAATACTACCCAAATTAGTTATAGATTTTGTTCAACATTTTAGTCCCAACAAATTTTAATTATTAAATTGATTTTTAATTTTGATTTTATTAGATAAATCAGTTCTTACACCAAATTTTAGTAAAAATTTAAATAAATTAACTACCGTTATTTAATATAAAGATGTAATAGTACTTCAAAAATTGTTTCTTGAACTGCTGCATATAGACGAAGAATATGACAAGAAACATGAAAGACTGATTTATCAAATAAAATAAAAATTTTAAAATTAATTTAATTGTTAAAATTTGTTAATAACTAAAATCTTCTACTGAAAATCTGTAGTGTTGAGGACCAAATTGGGTATTACTTAAAAATAAATGTTTACTAGCTAAGAGATCTTGTTGTCTGCCTCTGACACAGAAAATGAGATCGCTCTTTATTTATTTCAATATTTTTTTTATTTTCAAGGAGTAGACAATTTGCGTTTGGGCCACGGTTGCTGAAATATCAATCAATGATCTCTGATTCAAATTAATGCTTTCCTGTTATATTATTTTGGACCTACTCCAAGTCGTGCCAACTGCCAAGCTACAATGTTCTTTCTTTAATTTTATAACTAGAAAATTATTTTTTATTAGTTAATAATTAGGCAACAAAAAGATTAAACACAATTATTTTATGCCAATCAAAGACATAAATCATAAATGAATGATAGAGTAGAGTAAAGGTAAAAAAAAGGCTGAATTTCTCGGTTAAAAAACATTGGTTTGTATCCCATATACAATCTCAAAGTCAAGACCCATGGGAGTCCCACCGTCTTAAGATCCTTATGAGTCTTATCATGAACCAGAGGAAGGATTTATCTAGTTCTATCAAGTCTGACCTGTATATATAGATGTAGTTATTGATGAAGAATTATTATCTCCATATGAGCGTGATGAATATTATTTATCCAGAGAATTACTCCGAAATACATGATGAAGAGTATACAGATATCATCACTGATCACAAGCCTATCAGTAAACGATCACCATAATGTCTAGACCTCACTTCAAGCTTATGTGTAATTATGAATGCAATAATATAGTTGATAAGGTCCTTATCTTTATTAGCCACATGTGAAAATTTTATTGATCCATTTAAATTTTCTTGTCTATATGTAATGATATAGTTGATAAGACTCTAGATAAGGTTCTTATCCTTATCCGCCACGTGTGTGCTTTGTATCACTACAAAAAACTTCAAGAATAGCAATCAATTTTAGCAACCAAAAAAATCAGTTGCTATTATCAACCAATTTAACAATCATTTGAACTTTTGAATGACCAAAATAAAGTTGGTTGTTAAATCGATTGCTAAATGAAACTTAGCAACCGATTTAGCAACCACCATTGATGCTATAAAAGTTGGTTGCTAAATTGGTTGCTATATAAAACTTAGCAACCGATTCAGCAACCAATTTTTTTGTCATTTAAAAACTTGGTTGGTTGCTAAATCGGTGGCTAATATTTCAAATTAGCGACTGATTTAGCGACCATAAGGAAGTAAAGTAAAATTTTCTGTCTCTAAATCGGTTGCTAATATTTTAGTAACTTAGCAACTGATTTAGCAACCAAATGAAAGAAAAATAAAAAATTTTTTGGGTCTAAATTACTAAAGTATTAGCAACCGATTTAGAGACCAAGTTTTTTTTCCTTGTTTTAGTTTGGTCTCTAAATAGGTTGCTAATATTTTAATAACTTAGCAACCGATTTAGCAACCAAACTAAAATAAGGAAAAAAAAACTTGGTTTCTAAATCGGTTGCTAATATTTTAGTAATTTAGCAACTGATTTACAAACCAAAATATATGCTTATCTTTTAAAATGACTAGTTAATAAATTGGTTGCTAAAATATATTATAAAATATAAAAAATTAAATTTCAAAAGAAAATAAAAATAAAAAAGGATTTATAAACCTTCTTCTTCTTCGTACACTTTCATTGTTTCTAAATCTCAGAAACCCTAAACCCTTTTCGCCGCCGCCACCACAGGTGTTTGTGTGTGTTGGAACGTGGTTGGGAGGCTGACAGGGGCTGGGGCTGGGTTGAGTGTGGCAGGGACATGGCAGGGTGTGGGTGTGGGTTGTAACGTCCCAATTTTCACTACGTCACGATCATAGCTAATTACCGAGAGTTACTTTTCAGTGACTCAACCTATTTATTTATTTAGTTAATATGAGCCTGTCGTGTCGGTTTATAAGGAAATTCGGTAACAAGTAATAAAGACAGTAAAAAGTTAAATATTAAAAAAAAAGCACACATGATCATACATAAACACATCTCAAGTTAAGTATATGTACAAACCATTGTACCGTCATAATACATATCTAATACAAACATAATTATATATATAAGTACAGACTCCAGACCACACGACACACCGAATCCTGGCTCATTCTGACAGCCCCTAATCTGGATCTCGGTCTACATAACCCATCAAAATCCTATCCCTCAAAAATACTACTGGAAAAGAGGGTAAATACATCTAGCCGTCCCGACTTAATCACAGAATATGTAACAGAAAAGAGAACTGGAAATCATCGTACGTCTGAGCTATCGGAGCTTACTGATCATTGCTCCCATCATCATCATCTGCAGGTAGGTGAGAGTAAGGGGGTGAGAACCTATATGGTTCCCAGCAGGGTATCTAACGGAGGCTCTAACTTAATTTAACTAATTATTGGGGATCCTAGTAATCTTTTTCTATGTTATTCATTGAATTACGTAAACAACAATAACATTAATAAGTACTAACAGATAGGAAAATAGAGAGAAAACAGATAAAACAAATAAGACAGACAAGCAGAGAAAATAGACAAACAGACAAGCAGAGAAAACAGATAAAATAGACAAATAGACAAGCAGAAAAAATAGATAAAACAGAAAAACAGAGAAATGCAACAATCATGTTATGATGCATGTCTGATCCTAATGCAGGCCATGAGCTCATGCGTCAGTTGACTACCCGCAACCCGACGTTACTCGGAACAAGTCCGAATATGGTTTTCCACTTGCGTACAGTCTGTATACCTATTCGCACGGATGAAACCACGTACAGTCATTGGACGAGAATATATATAAAGGGCACAAAGGCCAGTATACGGTACAAGTGGGAAACAGTATCCACGCGGCCGAAACCGTGTACAGTCTGGATACA
>JASCZI010031013.1:0-10779 GCA_036250425.1 Stylosanthes scabra
TGTAAGAGGTTTGTCAAGCACCTATTGAAGCTTGGTGGATAGTTGAACTTCCTAATTGCGATTAGGAAAGAGTGGACGTAGGCAAGAATTTGGCCGAACCACTATACTTCGTTGTGTATCATATCTCTATCTCTCAACTCTTTATATTATTGTCATTTATATTTATACAAGTGTTTTGGAAAGTACAAGATCCTTGTAAGTACTTAAGAATTGACTTACGCCCTTGGAAAAATACTAGTACAAGCATTTGAGTCATTTAAATTCAAAGTAATTTAAGCTTCCGCAAAAATTTATAATTGTTGCTTATATACTCAATTCACCCCCCTCTTGAGTATTGAATATAACGTGCTTATCGACTAACAATTAGTATCAAGAGCTTTGGTTTATTCTCTTTTTAAGACTTAACAGTTTTGGAGAAACGATCAAATGGCAAGCACAAGCTTTAGCAACAACAACAATGAAGGAATCTCAATCACACGACCACCAATTTTTGATGGAGTTAACTTCTCCTATTGGAAGAATAGGATGATGATATGGATATGTTCCCAAGACTCACGAATTTGGGATGTCATTGAAGAAGGGAACTATATTCCAACAAAGAAGACTACTCATAAGTTTCAAGGATTGGGTGTAATTAAGCCACTTGAGGTTGGGAAAGACTTAGTGGAACTCACCCACTTACAATTCACTGACGATACCATCCTATTTTTTCCCTGTGAGATAAATACTGTCAGAAATTGCTAAAGAATGCTAAAGGGTTTTGAACTTGGGTCCGTATTAAAGATTAACTTTCATAAATCAGTTGTGATAGGGATGAATTGTAACATGGAAGAGAATAGAAAAGTATGCAAGCTGCTGAAATGTAGAAGTATATCACTCCCGATTAAGTATCTTGGTATCCCCCTTGGTGCAAATCCAAAGCGAATCGAAACGTGGAGACCAGTTATCAAAAAAGTAGAAGACATGTTGAAATCTTGGAAAGGTAAATTACTTTCTAAAGTTGGAAAACTTATCTTGATCAAATCTGTTCTAAATTGTCTCCCAATGTATTACATGAGTTTATTTAGGATGCCAAAGGATGTTATCAAAGAAATTGTATCCTTACAAAGTAGGTTTTTTTGGGGGTAAATATGATGGGGGTAGAGATATGACATGTGTTAAGGTGGGAGATTATCCAAAAATAAAAAAACATGGGTGGTCTAGGTGTTGGGGATATAGAGTTGATAAAAACTTAGCCTTACTCGTTAAACGATGGTAGAGATATGATTAGAAAGACTGCCATTTGTGGAAAAATATTGTTATGTCTTGTAATAGTATGGTGGGGGGACAATTTTTGAGTCAAGGGAACCTGGAGTGTTATAGTGGAGGTATTTGGAGTGACATATTAGGGGTGGGCAGCAGGAACATTGAGATGTTAAAACTCTTTCAAACAGGTTTGGAGTTGGTGGTGGATAATGGGGTAGAATTAGAGTTTGGGATGAATGTTGGCTGAAAGAAGGTAGATTAAGAGATATATTTCCACGTCTATATGCTCTGTCAAATGAAAATCACTCTTATATTTTGTTAATGTTGATTCTGAGCCGTGTAGGTGTGTAAAGTGATATGGAAGACAGATTGAATTGGCTGTATTGTCCTGATGGGCAATATTTGATAAAAATCACTTTTACAGGTCATGTATAAGAATAAGGAGCAACAAGGTGAAATGAACATGTATAATTTTACAAAATCACTTTGGAAAAACTTAGTGCCACCGAAGTTAGAGCTGCTGGTTTGTTTTGTCGTTCTTGAAAAACTAAACACTCGTGAGAAGCTGGCTAGGTGCTTGATAATACAACAACAAATGATAAAGCAAAATCTTGTCCGTTTTTTATTTCCTTTTCCCGCTTTCAGATATTAAAAAAACAAAGTCCTCCAAATTTTAAAATATGATAATTTTTGAATAGTACATGGTCACTTTTATCTTATTATCTTTTTTTTTTCTCCCAATAGTCACAATGCGTCTTTTTCAGTGTGCTTTTAGTTGCAAAAGTCGACTTTAGTTTTCAAAGACTTAGAAAAATAACAATATTCTTTTTTTATAATATTATTTCCTTTCAAATAAACAATTGTATATGAAGAAAGATGAATATATAATCACTTTTTTTTATTAGTGAGAGAGGGGGAGGAATATATAATCACTAGCAATTCACTAAGCCAAGCAAATAATAAGTAAGAATTACACCTTTATATATACTAGCGTCTTCATAGGCACTGTCGTGCCTGTTCAGCCATTTTTTTATTTTTTAAAATTTTAAAGTATTCAAATTAGTGTGACTAAGAGTTATCAGAGACTTTTCCAATCCCACCGAAATTACTTCTGCCATTGATTCCAAACTACCACCTTCGCTAGAAACAGAGCAGTCTTCACCTTTGTCCGGATGCGATTGCACACTGTATACCTCTGAACCAAATTCCTTCACAAAAACGTCGAATATTTTATCCTCTATTTTTACAGAAATCCACTCGTGAGTTCTCCCCCTTTGGAAGCAATATAATAAGATTCTAGCTGTGCTATATCATTTGGATTCCTCAGTCCTGTCGTCTTGTTTAATCATCTTGCTCCACTGTCTTGTAATCCTATTGAAGTTCTCATTACACCACATGCTAACCGGCATACCCATTACTTCAATCCATACACACCTGGATAAGCTTCAAAGCAAGTTCTAGTGACGCCTGATTTCATCATCGGAGGAGTTCATTGTTCATTGCTTCATCTTTGATTTCTGGAGTGGTGAATGTGATTAAACACCTATAGGGACCAACATCTCTACATTCTATATCTCTTGGACCCTTCCATTCGTCTAGTAAGAGATTCATCACTCTTCTAAACTCAATCGGTTTTACGCACACACCAAACAAACTTCTTTATAGTCTCTCTTTTTTTCATCGGATCATATGGCATCGATCACCTTCCTCTCATTTTTCTCCTACGTCTTCTTTTCAACATGGACATCCCCTGTTTTATCACTTGTATGCATTACTTTCTTCACCTCAACCCATTTCTGAACAATCTTTTTAGCTTGCCTAGGAATATTTACCCTTTCATTCGCCTCTCTACGACTGCCGTCATCTCTTTCAAACTTTGACAGTGTGATGAACAGTTTTCTTTCATCCCAAAGTCTTCCATTTAGCCTTTGAATAGCTTCTGATGCTCCAACATATTTGTTAAAACGCACAAAAGCAAATGGGCTATTGGAATTCCTCCGTATTTTCCTCGAAACAAATACGTCTTTCACATACCTATGTCTCCCAAACTCCTTGTACAACTCCCGTTTGGATATATTCATCGATATATTATCAACAAATACTATATATAATCTCCTAGAATTGGATGTGATTCTACATCTGTTCCTATTCTATGACCCATCCCAATGTGTTTTCCTCCATACTCCGGGAACAAATCCTCCCACACTCTCCCTCTTGTTCCTTCTTCAGGCATAACGAAAGCCCTCACTGTGTTTTCCGCGCTCACGCTCCACCACCCCTCTTGCACCTCCTCTCGTGAAATTATTTTTAGTTTGAATTATTACTTTTATTTTTATACTTAAATGCAAAGAATTTTTAAAATATTATCCTATTTTAAAGTTAAGATGATTACATTCAATCATTATAAAAATATTTTAACAAATATTATGTGCGTAAAAATTATACTATTTGTGTAATTTTAAAATTATATTAAAAAATTATTTTAAGAGGGCTCTGTTTTAATAGTAACATCAATTTTTTATTATTATTTTTGCCTACATCTTTTTTTCTTAATTTTTTTTGTTTGCAATTTACTTTTTTTTTCTACGTTTTTTTTCTTAATTCTTTGTATATTTTTCAAAATAAAAAATTATAAGGAAAAAAATGCTGATGACCGGTGATTTGATAAATTATGTAATAACAGTAAATCAGACTACGAATATAGTGTGTTGTTCTCTTTATTCATCACTCATATTTAAGAAATTTTTACGTTGGTACCTAAAGCCGCTAATATTAATAATTTACATGGTTTAACTATTTTGACGATATTTAGCGTAAACTATTAATTTACACGTGTGATATTTTCTTAACTCTATTATTTCTACAATGAATTGGTAACAACCTGTGTTATCTTTGTTTATTTATACAATATTTTGGATGTTTTGTTAACAACTAATAAAATTATATCAGTTCAATAATATTATTTTGTTAATAATCTTCAATTACGTGCTTATTCCATTATTCTTTTTGTATAACTTATTTTCTTTTAAAAGTTTACTTCATTTGTTTGTGGAAATAGTTCAAAACCATTCACAAAGATTTCTTAGTTTTTTTCATAATTCATATGCATTGCATGAAAATACTACTTACATTTACAATGTAATTTTAATTTTATCATCATTATTTATTTCTAGATTTTTAGTTGCTTGCTCATGTTATCTGCATCTATCTATCCAATATCAATGCATTATTGAACCTGTAATAAGCTCTCCCCATGTATATGCCGCAGTATCCATACTCATTATGAGTGTGCAACTTCAACATCAACAAAGCCTTGTCCCATTAGGTGGGGTCGGCTACATGGATCAAACGATGCCATTGAGCTCTATCATGTATCATGTCTACAAATAGACCGTTGACGTTTAGGTCTCGTTTGACCACCTCATGGATGGTCTTCTTAGGTCTTCCTCTCCCTCTCACTCCTTGTCCATCTTTCATTAGATCCACCCTCCTAACTGGATGATCCGTCGGCCTTCTTCCCACATGTCCAAACCACCTAAAACGCGATTCCACCACCTTTTCAATAACAGGTGCTACTCCAACCCTTTCTCTTATATCCTCATTCCTTATTTTATCCAATCTCGTGTGGCCACTCATCCATCTCAACATCTTCATCTCTGCCACACTTAACTTATGTTCATGCTCCCCTTTAGCCGCCCAACACTCTGTACCATAAAGCATAGCCGGTCTTATGGTAGTGCGATAAAATTTACCTTTAAGTTTTAAAGGCACTTTTTTGTCGCATATAAAACCAGACGCACTTCGCCATTTTAACCAACCTGCTTGGATCCTATGGTTTACATCCTAATCGATCCCTCCATTATCCTGTATAATGCACCCAAGATACTTAAAACTTCTAACTTTTCGGAGGATGTTTTCTTCAATCTTTACCTCTGTAACAAAGTTTTTCCTTTGCCGCCCGAACTTACATTCCATATATTCCGTCTTACTACGGCTTATACGCAAACTATACACTTCTAAAGCTTCTTTCCATAATTCCAACCTCTCATTTAGCTCTTCACTTGATTCTCCCATAAGAACGATATCATCAGCAAAAAGCATACACCATGGCCCGGGCTATTGGATGTGCTCTGTGAGCTCTTCTAAGACTAGTGTGAAAATGTATGAACTTAAGGATGATCCTTGGTGTAATCCTATACCAATAGGAAATTCCTCTGTCGCACCACCTTGAGCTCTTCTAAGACTAGTGCAACTTCAAATTAGATATAATAATAACTTTATCTTTTTACAATATAATAATTAAATAAAAAAATATGCATGCATTCAATTTCAAATAAAGGATTTTACTTAATATATGAAAATAAATAGTTAAACTAATATTAATGTTTTTCATTAGATAATATAAATTAAAAAAAAAGCAAATATGTGTATAATAAGTTCTTTATTTTTTTTTTATTATTTTTTTTTGTTTTCTATATCATATTGTATTGGATTTGATTAACATCCGTTAAAGTTTTGTTATAAAAATAGAATTTTTTATGAGAATTTGTAATTCCTATTGTATATCTTCAATCATATCATTGAACTTCTTGCCATATAGTAAATTATTAGTGATATATGATAAACAATTTATATTATACAGAATAAATTTAATTTATCTTTTCACAAAATAATTGAATTAAAAAGATAAATACTTAAATTTCAAATTAACTCTGTACAAAGAACAAGAAAATATCTATCTATCTATCTATTAAAATATACAATAATGCTACACATCCAGCAAATTATCCAACCAAGTCAAACCAAGCAATTTTGCCCCACTCTCACCCAGGCGCGTGTATACACGCACAACACTCACCCACAAAAAATGAAAAACGCGAAAAGGCGCTTCTCTCTACAACTCAACTCCTCGTCTTTCTCTTCCTCCTTTTTCTTCTCAGTTATTGCAGCTACCACTGCCACCATCATCGTCGTCATCGCTGCAAACGTCACCGTCGTTATTGCCGCCGCCATCATTGTCGTCACTGTCGCTGTCTCTTCTTTTTCTTCCTCTTCTCCGTCCTCCTCTTCCTCTTCTCCTTCCTCTTCTTCCTCTTCTTCGTCCTCTTCTTCCTTCTCATCATCCTCCTCCATTATTACATTGTTACTGTTGTTGGTGTCGTTGTTGTTGATGAAAAATTGAATTGGATATTCTAGGAAAAAAGAAACGGATTTTGAATGAAAATAGAAACGGATTTTGAATGAAAAAAGAAACGGATTTTGAATTAAAAAATGAATTTGATTTTCACAAAAATTGAATTGGATTTTCATGAAAAAAGAAACGGATTTTGAATGAAAAAAGAAACGGATTTTCGATGAAAAGAGAAACGGATTTTTAATGAAAACAGAAATGGATTTTGAATGAAAATAGAAATGGATTTTGAATGAAAAGAGAAACGAATTTTTAATGAAAACAGAAATGGATCTTGAATTAAAAAATAAATTTGATTTTCACAAAAATTGAATTGGATTTTCATGAAAACACAAACGGATTTTGAATGAAAATAGAAACGGATTTTGGATGAAAAGAGAAACGGAGTTTTAATGAAAACAGAAACGGATTTTGAATGAAAGTAGAAACGGTTTTGAATGAAAACATAAACGGATTATTGGAAGTTACCACTGAAATGTACTCAAATGTACTCATCTTATTCTTCTTTGTCTTCATTATCATCATCTTCTTGTTCTCCTCCTCTATTTTGTTCATTTTCTTTCTCTTCCTTCTTCCTTCTTCCTCACTGCATCATCTTTCTTTTTTCTCGTCAATGGCATCATGATCGTCGTTCTTCTCCTCATCGTTGTAACAACACTAAGAAAAGTTGCAGAATGAAAACGCATGTAGTTGCAGAACGAAAACGTAGGGATTTGTGATAAAAGAGGAAGGAGACAAATCAGGGATTTATAATTTCAAAAAAACGAAAAACCTAATACCCCTATTAATGAGAAGCGCGTGAGATGTGGTGACTTGGTTAGACTTGGATGTTAAAAAAACTTGGTTGTATATAATTATTCTAAAATATAATAAATATAGGGGTGTTCGTCATTGCTCGCCATGTGGCATTTAGTGAAGCAGGCTCATTGCTCGTCATTTGGCGGCCCTATTATATCGACAAATGACATTTCTGAAGTTGTTACAAGTGGCATGTGAAGAGTGGTTAATCACATATTAAATCAAGCTAAATAATGCTACGGAACTAATGTTAGGGAGCCATTAGGGAGCCAATAATTAAATTATCATCCAAAATTTATATGAGTTATCATCCGTAACTCATATATCCAAGATTAAGTTATCATCCAAAATTTATATGAGTTATCATCTGTAACTATGTGTTGGCTCCCTATTGGTCATATTGTATTGACTCTCTAGTTTTTTTCAATTCAAAATTGTAATTCAAAATTGAATACTATAAATACTATACAAATATCAAATCACAACTTAAAATTCAAATTAAAATATTTGTTGGTGCTAAAATTTAGTATTGAATATCTTTTTATTTCAAATTCAAATTTAAAACAGTAGACTAAAAAAAGTAATAATTTATGAGAGAAATTTGCTATCTTAAATTCAAATTAAAATATTTGTTGGTGCTAAAATTTAAATTTAAATATAAAATTACATAAATTCAAATATAAAATAACTAACGAACTCACAAAAAAGCATAATTTTAAAAATATTTAGATAATTTTTTAGAATTTATTAATATTTAATTTGAATGTTAAATTTAAAAACAAAATTAAATAGTAAAAAAGTCTCTATGCAATTTCATACTCTCTTTTCTATACCCACAAATTTTCATTGTAAACCCTAACAACACCTTCACTCCTCCATTTTCCTCCACCGGTCAGTAATACCAAACTTTGGATGGAGGAAGCATTAGAGAGCAAGTCCAACGGAACACCGGAGACCACAAAAACAAAGAACGAATCATAGAAGTGGGGGAGGGAGATGCGAAAGCAAAACAGAGACGTGGGGGAGGATGAAGATCCTCCGTAGCCACACACCACCACAACTGCCTATTGTTTGCCGTCGTTACTATCGGAGATTACCAGAGCCACTGTGCCATTGTTATGGTTTTGCTTTTTTCTCTTTTTTGTACTGCGTCTACTATGGATTTTAATTTGATAATTTTTTTAAAAAATTTACCAGTAGCTCAGAAATAATTGTGATTTGGATCATTTTCAGATTTATCATGGGTTACTTTGTCAATACATTAAACCGTGCATCAACGGCTGTAGTAAATATTGTTCTTCCATTCTATCTTCTTCCTCCAAGCACCCTCACTCTACCTCCATCTCCAAGAATTCCAACCTCTCATGTTCTTACCATTTTTAATTTTAATTTTTTTTAATTATTAATAAGTATGATTTATGTTTGTTCTTTGTTAATATATGATATGATGTGATCTTTGTTGCTATGATTTATGTTTATTCTTTATATAGCTAGGATGTGATCTTTGTTGCTAGGATAAAGTAAGAGATCTTGAATCAAAGAAGAATTATTTTGAAGGATTCCGTGAGAAATTTGAGTTGAAAAACTTGCAATATGAAGCATTAAAACGTTCATTTTCTACTGAAAAGAAGAAGAAATCAATCCAAAAAGAAAAGATTACAGGGTAAACATGCTATTTTTTCGTTGGAACATGATTATTTTAATGTTATTTGGTGGTGCTATTTGGCCTTCTTGGATTAAAGAGTTATACATATAGTTGCATTTTTCCAATTTCATGCCAGTTGGGAGAGCTATTGCATTAGCTTCACGAGCATAAAAAACTAGGTATTATGCTCTTTTTTGTGGTTGAGTTTGATTGAATTTTCTTCTGTCTTTGATTATGTGTGAATATATTTATTAGAATACACAAAATTGTTGAAAATGACATCTGATTATATTTGATTATGTGTAGCACATATGCTTATATCAATTGGATTTTGGTGCAGCTATGAGAATCACCCAAGGCAAAGCTTCCAAGCCCAAGAATTATATCTCAATGACATCTAATTATATTTGATTATGTGTGGCACATAGTGCAAACTTTATTGATCTTTTTTACATCTTATTTTGGCATAAAAATCTAATCTTGATTTATAAAAAAGTACAATTATAGAAACATAAATTTTTTGCATTACTATATTTATTTGAACTCCGCCTATGTTACTGCGGTACATAGCCGGTCCCAGGCCCGGATAAAGGAGGAGGGTTGTGTTAGGCCTTCGACAACCAACGTAAAAACTTAGTCGAATCTTCATGACATGGATCAAAAACGTTATTGCGCTAAAGCTAGGTCGTTGCCCGGAAGCAACGCGCGGTATGGCTCGAGTACCGTGTCAAATGAGCAAGTTAGCTAGTTCACAACGGAAAAGGTAAAGGTAAAGGGAAAGGACGGTGCGACAGGAAGCTAAGATTTGGGACATGGAACATAGGCACTCTAACAGGAAAATCCATGGAGGTGGTGGATACCATGATAAGGAGGAGAATTAACATCATGTGCCTGCAAGAAACAAAATGGGTTGGCTCAAAGGCTAGGGAATTGGATACGTCTGGGTTCAAGCTTTGGTATACAGGAAAAGTGAAGCATAGGAATGGAGTAGGTATCATCGTGGATAAGCAGTGGAAGAAGGATGTCGTGGATGTCAAGAGGATGGGTGATCGGATCATCTCTATTAAACTTGTGGTAGAGGGAGGCACTTTTCATGTGATCAGTGCCTATGCACCGCAGGTGGGTTCGGATGAGCACTGCAAGATAAGATTCTGGGAGGATCTAGAGACTTTGGTCCGAGACATACCTTTGGGGGATAAGATTTTCTTAGGAGGAGATCTAAATGGCCATGTTGGAAAAGAAGTGACTGGATATGAAAGTATCCATGGAGGACATGGTTTCGGAGTGGCCAATACCGAGGGTAAAACTATATTGGACTTTTCCTCAACCTTTGACTTTCTCATTGCAAACACATGTTTTAAAAAGAGAGACGAACATCTTATAACCTATAGGAGTGGCATGACAAGCTCTCAAATTGACTTCTTCTTGTTAAGAAAAGTCGATCGGAAATTTTGCATTAACTGTAAAGTTATTCCGGGAGAGAGTTTAACAACACAACATAGGATGCTCGTCATGGTTTTTCGGGTTGAGCAAAAGTTGAGGAAAAGACATTATACAAAGAACCCGAGGACGAGGTGGTGGCGAATGAAAGGCGAGGAACAAAGAAGCTTCCTAACAAGGGTAGAAGAAGAGGCAAAGTGGGAAGGAAATAGAAGCGCGGAAGAAATGTGGAGGGAGATGGCAGAAGTTATTAGAAGAACAGCTAAAGAAACTTTTGGTGAATCTAGAGGGATTAGACCAAGAGACAAAGAGTCATGGTGGTGGAATGCGAGTGTACAAGAAAGGATAAAGGTAAAAAAGGGAGTGCTTTAAAGAGTGGTCTTTATGCCGTAATGCAAATAATTGGGAAAAATATAAGGCGGCTAAGAAAGAGACAAAGGTGGCTGTAAGCGACGCAAGA
>JASCZI010031014.1:0-14521 GCA_036250425.1 Stylosanthes scabra
CTCCATAAATATGTGGAACGATTTTTCCTACATTTGTGAAATTTTTAAACCGCTTTAGTTAATCCCTTCTTTTACTCTATAATTTTTTAAAAATTTTGGCAGAGTTACCCCCTAATTAGAACAACCCAAATGAATTCAAAAGTTCAACACAAATATAATTTGCACACACAATTAACATACAATGCAATTAACGTTGATTAAACCTAGCCATTCTATCCACCTTATTCCCCACAACAAGTACAGAGCAAACACAAACAATCTCCACAGCAAATAAACCGGAAGGATCTCTACGCCCCCGCACAGATTCATTCTCCTCTCCCAGCCTACAATTCTATCCTAATTGTTCAAGTCTCTACCCTAAACATTCAATAAATTTTTTCATTTAATTAGTCCGATTACCGAATAATTTAATCACTATTACCATTCCAATTTAAAAGGTGTTCAATATAATAATGCTAGGTAAAATGCATAGAGTACCAACCGTAGTGTCGGGATAAATGTGGGCAACGCCTAAACCGCACAATCTCGTACGATCCCCACCCACCAGCGGCACCAATGGCAACTTCAGCAACCGCTATCCCTGAAAAAAAAACGGCATTCACCCAATACATTAACCACACACATTAGGTACAACTTCTATCATCAATGGTATTAAGAAAATTAACGAAAACGGAAAAACTAAACCGATTAAACGAAAGAAGGACTTACCCGGAGTACAATGGCGGCGACGGAACTCCGAACGGAGGTCGGAGGAGGGAGAAATCGAAGAGAGAGAGAGTGGGCGGCGGAGAGAGAGAGGGTGAGTGAAGAGAGAGAGAGAGCGGAAACGGTTCTGAGGAAGAAGAAGGGGCTCGCTGCGTTTTCATGTTTTTTTTTTTTTACCGACGGCTAGGCCGTCGGTACACAGCGTGTTCTTTTTTTACCGACGCCCACGCAAACGCTGCATTTCATTAAACAATATTACCGACGGCTTGACGACGTCAAGCCGTCGGTAATATTAGCGAAGGCGGGAATTTCGAACTTCGAATTAATGTTATTATCGACGGCTCGCCGACGGCCTGGCCGTCGATAATATTATCGACGGCTCCACCGTCGATAATATTGTTCACATATATTTTTTCTCTCGCGTTATTATCGACGGCTAAGCCGTCGACGAATATTATCGTCGGCTAAGCCGTCGATAATATTTACAACGCTTAAACTGCCCACGACGCCGGTGACGGCGACGGCTTAGCCATCGATATTTACCGACGGCTAGGCCGTCTATAGTATTAAACCGTCGTGGCGCCAATTGGCGCCAAAATATCATCATTTTTATCGACGGCCGACAGTCGGCCTAGCCGTCGGTAAACCGCGCAACATAAACGTGTATTATTTGGAGAATAGTACCGACGGTTGTAATATTATTATCGACGGCTAGGCCGTCGGTAGGGGCCGTGTCCATAAAGCCGTCGATAATAACCGTCGGTACAGCATGAGAATGTTGTAGTGACCCCTCTTGAGTATTCGTGCTATTGACTAACAGTTACAATAAAATGTACTTCAGAAAGGATAAAGAAAAGTTAAAATTATATAATGTCTTCTTTGTATTCTAACATATCATCTTCTTTATTATCTCTTCTTTTACTCTTCTTTCGATTCCATATGGTTGAAATTGCTCCTTCTTTCGTTGTCGTTGTACTCGCAATTTTTTAGTAATATCTATGTCAATGAAAATGGATGAAAAAAAAATAAAAAGATTGAGAATGAAAATTAATAATAAAAATGATAATGATAAGAGAGCACAAACTATATACATGAGAGAGTAGAAATAACAATAACCACATCAGAAAACTGCTTTATGGTAATAGAAAAATAACAAATTAATTACATGAACGACGCTGTCAAATAAAATTCATTCCTATAAATCCATAACCTTTCCCCAATTTAAAAAAATCATAACACAGAGTATATGAAACTAAGAAAAACAAAAGCAAAACAAAAAAAAAAAAAGAAATAAAAGAAGAAGAAATAGAAGGAAACCACATGTAGAGAAAATGATGGAAGAAGTCTAAGCACGGTTTAGAAGAATTTTTTAATGTGCCACAATGTACTAGGTGGTTATGGTTTTATTTTTTTTATTTTCCAAGTATCCCCCAACTCGACAGATCGAGGACTAATTCTCCGAGGATCTGAGGGTTGATTGAGGACAATTACTTTATGTGAGTCAATGACTTAATACTTCATGGTTATATATATACCGCAGTTATTAATTATGCTTAATATTAATAGAAATAATAAAAAAATAAAAGTTAGACACCTAAACTTTTTTTAACGCATTTTAGTGTGCTTTTTTAATGACACAGTAATCCAAAAATTATCTACTACATTTATCAGTATTGCTTTATATTAATAAGCATAAGAGAGAAAACAGAAGTTGGACACCAACACTATTGGTATAGATAATTAATAAAATGAGAGTATAATACTGAATTTTTTAATTTATAAGAATCAACTCATTAGCTATAAAGCACACACAGACAGGAGACACAATAAGACAAGGGATCAAACAGGCGACATACCAAATTTTAAAAATTGTTAGACACGGACACATGTAAATATAAATATTATATTTTCATTCATATTAAACTAAGAACTATTTTCAAGAATAACCGTATAATATGTATTTGTAACCCAAAAAAATATATAATATGCATTTTTAACTAAAAAATATATATATTATAATTCAAAATATAAAATTCAAAACTAGTATGTCTTATAATAGAGCTAGAAAGAGTTTTGTACATCACGTATACATAAAATTAAAAAAAAAAAATTATCTAAAATCTTACTATTTCTCCATCATATATAATTGGTATTTTTATCATTAGGAAAAAAAATTACTCTTTCCAGCTTTGATTTATCATAAGAAAAGTGGGCAACTTTATAGACATCATTTTCTTCATCAATTGGCCAAAAATCTTCTCCAACAATATCCTACATCATAGATTTTCCTTTATTGTATTGCAGAGTTTTTCTTTAAATGAGACAAAAATTAGCGTGAAGCCGTCCATTAATACTAAAAGTAGATTTAAACTCACGCATTCGCGGAAAAGTACAAAAGTATAAATGACAATATTTTTTAGTATTAAAAATAAGATAATTTAAAATTGTTTGATGAAATATTATTTAATAGATTATTTTGTCTAATTTTAAAATATGAGTTAACTAAAAAATAACCATAAAAGATTATAAAACTGACAAAAATAACTATGAAAAATTCAAATGACAAAAATACCTATGAAATATTTAAAATTATGACAAAAATATATATAAAAGATTCGAATGACAAAAATACCCATAAAAGATTTAAAATTATGACAAAAGATACTTAAATATTATATAACTAACTAAACATTAACATTTATAAAAAATATTATTGGACATTTTTGTCACAATTTTTAATCTTTCATGGATAATTTTATCGATTGAATCTTTCATGATTATTTTTGTGAATCTTAAAATCTTTCATGGTTACTTTTGGTAATTAACTCTTGAATATATAACCAATACTATATACATAACCATTCTTATATATTTTGTTAAACCTATCATTTTTTTCTTTTTAAGTATTAACTTATAATTTAGAAATGCTATATGAGTATATACAAATAATGATAAAAAGAATTTTATAACTGTATAAAATAGATTCAACCTAGTAAATAGGACATGACATTAAAAGTTAGATCGTTGATATAAATTAACATTTTCTATAATATAATTTCTTTTATATTAATTGAAGAATTTAATTTAATAAATTATGGAGTTCATAATAATTGATAACATAAATGTTCTTTACTATAATATATTAATATATTAATTGTGATTTGATGAATTTTTTTTATATTGTTACTTTCTACAAAATGGTTTGATAGATTTTTTTTCAACATTGCTACAAATTAAATATAGTGATAACATGACAAATTTATAGAAAATTAAAAACCTTAAGTGTCATTATAAATATACGTTATAAAATATATAAATTAATTAATTTAAAATCTAGTAATTATAAAGTTAGCAAATCTTTAGATAAATAGGACTACTTTAAGTAAAATTATAAAAAATATTTTATTCAAATTTATTAATCTTACTTCATATGTTTATCTTCATTTTTATTATTTTAAATAGTCATTTTTATTTATTATTTTTTATCTTTTTCAATTATGTTTAAATAATATAATACAAAGATGAAATTATTAGACAAAATGCAACTATGAATATAATGTTTCAATAGTTAAAATTAATATTCAATTTTCTAATTTTATTTTTTTATGAATTACGATAATACAATGTATTTTCAACAATATTATTGTAACTAAATAATATCTCTAAAAAAAATGTAAATTGTTGAAAGAGAAAAAAAGTGATGCATAAGCGACAAATAAACATATAACTAATAAATACAATTAGAATTAAAAATAAAAAATATAAAATAAAATTGTAAAAGATATCATATATTGTAATGTTTAACAAAGTAAAAAATAAAAGCCATGATCATTAATCAAATTCTTTAAATACTTGTACAATATATTTATAAGAATAGAAGGTATTCTAGTGTGTTAAAAGTTTATTATCTAATACACATGTTTAGCAACCTATAAAAATAAACTATTTTTATCATTCATATACCAAATTCTTCAAATACTTATGACAAACATTAGTAAAATAATACTAAAAATAGTGGAGGGGTTGGAATGACTAGTGTAAAAGGTATGAGATTATGTGGTAATAAGAGATTAAACTACTTAGTGAATGTTAATTTATATAATAAATGAGAAGAAGAAGAAGTTGTCTTCTCGTCGTCCTAAGAGAGAGAGATTACAATGAAAAAGAAGAATGATGGTGGTAGAAGTGGCGGTAGTGATGGTGGTGTTGCCGTTGGCCGTGATAGAGTGTGAAGATGATGACAGTTATGATGATGAAGATGATGGTAGTTAGTGCGATGAGATGAAGTGAAGTATCATTTTCATTTATTAGCTAGCATAATATAAATAAAATGGAT
This sequence comes from Stylosanthes scabra, assembly GCA_036250425.1. Taxonomy (NCBI): domain Eukaryota; kingdom Viridiplantae; phylum Streptophyta; class Magnoliopsida; order Fabales; family Fabaceae; genus Stylosanthes; species Stylosanthes scabra. The sequence continues at coordinate 5,042 of JASCZI010031014.1, forward strand.
GCTATGTAATGTTTTGGACTTTTATGATAAAGGATAAATGCAACCATAAAAAGGTGTAATGAATATTAATAATATAGTAACGAAAATAATATATGTAACGTCTTGGACTTTTATGATAAAGAATAAATACTAACATAAAGAGGAGAAATGAAACAAAGGTTAGTGTGAGATGTAAAGATGTTTCATAATATTAAGTGTTATTTATATTTGTAAACGGTTAAGTATCTCCATATTTATTTCACTAATTTATTGAGAAGAATGAGATGTTTAATGTGTGATATAAGTATGTTTAGAGATTTAATAATCAACAGAATTATGCCAGGTAGTGATGTTTGCTGATGTGGCAAGATAGTAGAAGGCTTAGTATTTCAAGATGAAATGAGAGACTACTTTGACCTCTATATTTATATGTTATAAATAGATTTATGCATGTTTATGATAAAGCATGACAACAGAAGCGACACAAATATCCAATTAAGAAATATATATATATAAGAGTAAAGTACTGATTTAATTTTAGTCAATCAAATCCCAACATTAATATTTGGGTCGATTCCTATTTTATCCCAAAACGTTTTAATTTTAGTCAATCAAATCCCAACATTAATTTTTGGATGGCAAAGTAATGGTGTTTGCTTACGTGGCCATTGCAGACATACATGGCACAACAGCTCAGTTTGCCATTGAGGAAGTACGAAATATAAATAAAAATTAAATATAAAAAATCAAAAAGAATATAATATAAATAAGTATTAAATTATTGAAATGTTGATCTCTGTGTTATTGACTTCAATAACCAAGCCCTAAGAGGAAGAATCCCAAGTGTTGGAACTTGACATCCCATGATGGCAAGTTAATCTCAATATTCTAATTACTCCCGTAGCAACACCAAGACCTAAAAAAGGAGAACAACTTGTTTTTGTGGTCAGAGACCATTGCTTCTAACGTTGTCGACTGCAGAGAATTCGGAACGAAGATTTGGGGGCTGTGTCAACTATCAGGTAACGTGTTTCTCCATTGTGATTTTCATCTAAGATTGGTTAAGATTTTTACTTTTCCGAATTTGGAATCTTTTTCTGAGTATTAGGTTGGTAAAGCATGTGATTACTTCACTTGGGCAGAGGTAAAAAGAGAAGATCCACCACCACATCTAGCAAAGTTGAAGAAAAAGGAGAAGTTGTCAGTAGTTGAGAGAAACTTCTGGGTTACTCTTGTATTGGGTTTAGTTGGATGGATGGTAAAAACATTCTTGTTATTTGATAGGGTAATTTGTCCATCTAAGATGCGGCTTTCATAGGTGTTCTATTTGATTTCCCTACTTGTTATTAGCACTAATGAAACTAGAAAATTATGAGGTGTAAATTGTAAAATGTGATTAATCATGGCAATTGAGAATTGTGATTGAGCATGGCAAAACTATTGTTGTAAAATGTGTGTTCTATAAAACTGTATATGGCTAAATTTTCTTTGTGAATTATGAATTAAGTAATGAATTATGAAGTGTAAAGCTATTGATGTATATATTTATTGCCGACAACAATTACTATTGATGTAAAGCTGTTTATGGCTTGGTCATGGCCAAAAGCCCTTAATTTTTTACTAACCAATCCTTCAACAACACTTATTGATTTTACTCCACAAACTTTTCCATTAACAAAAAATCACTTAACAATAAGCATGCATAATTGTTCAATATCCAAATGCATTACGAAAAGGTCTTAGCCTTGTACAAAAAAAAAAAGAAGCACATAGTTTTTCCAAATTAAAAGACACAACATAAATGTTTGTGGTTTCCTGCAATTACTACACAAATTAAAAGTCATTGCTTTGTAACACAAAAGACATTGCTTCCAAAAAAAAAAAAAAACTAGAGCATTAAACAAATAGCAACACATGATAAGGTTGTGATTAAATAGACTTTCAAGCCTTCGGTGGTGTTTTTGCCATGTACTTCAGCATTTTTTTTGAAGGACTTGAGTGAGTTAGGGGAAATTGTTGGGCTTGAGTGTTGCTTGTAGAGCTATTTGCTCTCTTCACTACTGTATGAGGTTGTTGAATACATGCTGCTTAGGTTGATTGTTTTTTTTTTGGTAGTTTTATTGACTTTCTTGTGTGTGTGGTTGTCTTAGCTTCTTTCCTTGTTTCTGTGGAATTTGTAGTCCTAGTTGTTCCCACACTGGAAGTTGGAATTTGAGGTTTCTTTTTTCTTGAGGAAGCACTTGTGTTTCCTGTTGCACCAATCTTAAAGAAAAAACCATAACACCAAAAAGGAGTTAGTCTAATACCTAAAACAAATTATGGACAACAAACACAAGGTTGTTGATGCACTTACATTTTCAGAACTAGGTTGAACCTTGTGTTTTTTTGGACAAGTCCTCTTGTTGTGACCATTTTCAAAACAATAAGAGCATTTCTTTTGCTGGCCATCTCTAGACAGAGCTGAACGTGGTCCATTTTGAGGCTCATCGACAGCCTTGTTCCTACTTTTCTTTGGTCTACCAATTGGTGTTCTAAATATTGATGGAAGTACATTATCTTGCTGAGTCCTTTCCCACAAGTTAGGACCATTGACAGGGTATATAACATGTTGATAATACTTAACATATGACTTCTTCTTATAACAATTACCTACATAATTATTAGCATCAAAACACATTTTTCTTATACAACTCAATGTATGTTCACAAGGAATTCTCACTAATTGGAATTTTCTGAAAGAGCACTCATGATTCTTTAGATTTACAACAAACTTATCTCTATTTCCTCGAGTAGAGAAAACCTCATACTTATCTTTTCCAAGGTATATAGCCATCCAATCCCCACCCTTATCAAACTCTTTTTAATTTTTAATTTTTTTATTTTTCGCAAACATCACCACTATACCCAATTATGCTCTTCCTATTATCGGCCCATCTATTCATCAAGTATACTCTAATTTCTTCTAACATAGACACAATTGGTTTTTTCCTAGCTTCTACAATAATAGAATTGAAGCACTCACAAATATTGTTGACTAGAGCAACACACCTGGGCAAATATGAGAACCTGGATTTGGTCCAATATTTAGGAGGGATATCCATTAGATGCTTGTGTGCCTCTTTGTGATGTCTCTGAATATTAGCCATTCCTCTTTCCCATTCTTGAACATATGTTGCTTTTGAGGCCTTCCACATCATCATCTTTAGGAACACCAGGGAACTTCTTCCTGAAATTATTATACAAGTGCCTAACACAAAACCTATGATCTATTCCAGGCAGCAACTCCTCAAATGTAGGAATTAATTCCTAACATCATTGAGCAAAAAACATAAAATAACAACCAGTTAAGAAAATTACAATTAAGAATAGGAAATTACTTATAAAAATAGGGAATTGCTTCAAATCAAATTACCTTTTGTTGGTTTGATAGAAAAGTGCATCTTTTAATTTTGTCAACTCCTAAATCATTGCATAAATTAGTCAAAAACCATGTCCTGGAGTCCTTGGTCTCTGCCTCAACAACAACATAGGCAATAGGCAAGATCGTCATTGGGATCCCATCCAATTCCAGTCAATAACTGTCCTCCATAAGGTGTTTTGATGAAGCATCCATCAAGGCCAACCATGGGTCTACACACCATGAAGCTCTTCGTACAAGTATCTAAACAAATATATATTCTCTCAAAGGTTGGTCTCATGTTTTTCCCAGGAACTGGCCTCTCTAATCCAAATTCTGAAGGTCTCTGGACTTGGAAGATGACAGAAGAGCCAGGATTAGACTTCAAAAACTCTGCATCATAGTCATAGAGTCTCTTGTATTGCTCCCCAAATGTGCCATTAATTTCTGCCAAGGCATGTTGCTTGACTCAGACACCATTTGATATGGTGAGGTCAACATTCCACTTAGTGTGTGCCTTCTTTATAAAAGTGGACAACTTTATATTCAGATCCTCAGCAATCCTCCTCATGAAGGCCTTGCTCAACCACTTGGCATGTATGATTCTAATCTTTGTGACTTTGGTGCAAACATGCTTATTATAACAGCTCTTTAATTGCCATGTATCCTCATGGGTAAGTTTTCCACCATATGCTTTCCATGGACATCCTTCAACACATATTACCTTCACTCGTCGCTCATCGCACATCTTGAATCTTAGGCCCCTCCCACTATGGATAGCAACACTAATTACACAATCTTTGAATTGGTCTCTTGACACATACAGAGTAACTACTTCCCACTTATATTGGCACATGCCCTTCAGTTCTTTGTGCAGTGGATACTTCTTCGATGGTAGATCACCTTCTTCATCACTTGACGGGAGATCCAGCAATTATTCACTATCATATCCATCATCTTCATCCCTAAACCCAGCCACCATTACTTCCTTTCCCTTGTTGATAGTGCTAGTAGCTTGCGCATGTTGGCATGGCAAAGCATTCTCCTCTGCAGCCATGCATTTGACCTCAACATCAAACAAACCACCATCAACTTTAGCCTCATCATCACTATCATCAAAGGCAATATCATTTGCACTATCTTCTAATTCTGTGTCACTCCAAGGCTCATCACTGTCTGAACCAACACTAGTAGGCTCAAAGTTCTCAACTTAGGAATCATCATAACTCCCTGGTTTTTGGACTTTTGGCATTAATAGAGAACCAGTTTTTTGGTTAAAAAGCCCAAAGACCAAACAATCCAAAATCGAGAAATGTTCAAAAATAAATTATAAAAATGTTTTAATTCCAAAAATAATTAAACATCATTTAATTACCTAAATATAACTTTCTTTTTGTCATTTGTATCATGTTCACCCAACTGATTGGCAAACTTGGTGAAAATGCTATTTTCTTAATACTGTTGGGCGAACATGGTGATTTTTTTTTATCATTTACAGCAAATTCGCACAATTATTTGGCAAATTTGGTGAAAACGCTATGTTCTTAGCACTGTTTGGTGAACATTGTGGGAACAATACCATTAATTAATTAATGTTAGATAAAATATGTTAATTATTAATGTGAGTACTATATTACAACTGTTTTGATCTCTAAAGTTTCATTCGAAAATCAATTTCGTCCTCAACCTTTTTTTTCATTTAAAATGATCCCTAACCTTTGAAATTGATTTAAAATCATCCTTTCACTTTTTTATTACCGAAATACCCTTGTATCTAATTACATTCTCCCACCCTAACTCTTTTCTCTCTTCCCCTCTCTCTCAAACGGAAAATCACCCATCACCACCGTCTTTTCACCACCATCATCATCTTCAACACCTTCAAATTACACCACCACCGTTGCGCGGTTGTGCTGTCACGCCACCATTTCTATTCCTTTTTTCTCTCTCCTTTCTCCAAATCACACTCTCTCTTCGGGTTGCCATGGCCCTCGATGTTGAAGCTCACTCTACGATGGCTTAACAAGGCGAAGCTTCCATCTCTAACAGCAATGATCCCAAAGCTTGGAAAAGGGTCATCCGAAAGGTGATTTGGGATTACATAGAAGCTCACAACTTTGTTCAAAATCCAAGACCTGTTCATCACCGCATTCCCATTTTCATTGGCGCTTCCTCTGCTGCCAATAAGGTTAAAGATATTCTCTTTCCCGTTTATACTTGCTTGTTATAATGTAAATTTTGTTACTTTTAGTCTCCAATATTATCATAATGTGATAATAGTAGTTGTTTGGCATTTAGTTCATGGTGCCAACTGTCAAAATCATATTTTTATGAGTAGTTAAGTGAAGTTGTGATTAATTTAGAGTGATGGAAAAGTAGGTATGTTCTTGTAAGTTGAGCTAAATTTTCAATATTGATAGATGAGGGGGTTAGATGGGTTTCAATTTGCGCAGTATACTAAAATTAACCCAGATTCTTTTAAGAAACAAGTTCGTTTCCTCACTCTCTCATGTTAGAAGTTGCTTAGTTGGTGCTTACTTTACTCTACTGCTGAATTTCACAACTTGTAATGTCTTATTATATTGTAGGGTGCCAAGAAAAATGATTATAAAGTGTCAAAAATAAATTTTGGTATAACTACTTTGCTGGGGATCCATATTTGAGAATTAAGACATATGGCTGCTATAGCATTTTATTTGTAATATAAGTGCACTACCAAATGTTTATTCTTTCTTTATACTAATTGAGTTGCAGGCACTGAAATTTCCCAAATGAGTAAGATAGAGAGAGGAGATGGTGTGGCTTGAAGGTGTGAAAAATGATGGTAGTGGTGAAAATTTGGTGATGAGATGGCAGTGATGTGTTTGGTTTAAAAGAGAGAGGGGGGGGAGAGAGAAGAGCTAGGAGTAGGGAGCGTAACTGGATACAAAGGGTATTTTTGTAATAAAAAGGTGAAAGGACAATTTTAAGTCAATTTCAAAGGTTAGGGACTATTTTAAACGAAAAAAAGGTTGGGGACAAAATTGATTTTCGAGTAAAACCTTAGGGACCAAAAAGTAGTTATCCCTATATAATATAATAGTAATGCTACATATAGCACTGTACACCTCATTTACAACACAGAAAAATGTAAACATCAGCACAAATTATTTTCTATGTTGATATTTACATTTTTTCGTGTTATAAATGGGGTGTACAGAGGCAGAGGCGGAGCTTTTAAGGGACAATGGGGGGCCATGGCCCCCCAAAATTGGTATATAAAATTTAGTAATTCTATTATGTTGAAAGAAATTAGTTCAATTGGCAAAACATTTTGAAGTGAATGTAGAGAAGTGTGTTCGAATCCCCCTGCTTTCACTTTTTCACTTGGTAGATGTATATCAGGTGTCACACATATGGGCTTTTTTTTGGGGTGACTTCATGAGGTTTTGGTGACTACACATATGGGGCTTTTTATAAGGTGTTAAAAATAAAAATAAAAAAAATCTCCCTATAGTATATTATATTTTTTTATCACTTATATCTTACTATATCTATAAAATCATTTTTTGATGTCTTGTAATCATCTAATCATATCTTATTGTTTCTTGTTTAAACAAAATCCTTGTTATATCTTAATTTCTAAACAAAAAACTTGCTATATAAAAGGGCAAGTTACCCAAGTAAACTGGTTGCACTCCAAAATATCAAAATACACTAAATCCTCCAAAATGATCAATTTGCACCAAAAAGCCTAATTCTATAGAATCCGTGGCAGGGTGTTGGGATTTCTAGAATCCGTTGCACCCTCCCACGAATTCAGTTTGTTATTTTTAATAGGGAGAATCCGTGACAGGCTGCCACGGATTCTCGTCAATAATAGTCTGCCACGGATTCCCTTGTATCCAGGATATGATTTTAACTTAGAAAAAATTTCTAGTTGTTGTTAACAAGATTTTAACTTAGAAAAATTTTTTTGGTTGTTGTTGTTAACAAGATTTTATTAAAAGGAGATGATTTAGGGTTGAAATAACAATGGCATAAATGTGGATATATTAGAGTTCAAATGATTTCATACATGATTCATTTCACAAACAACACAAACAAAAATGAACCCTAATCATACGCAACACAAAACGAAAAAGCATTAAAGTAGACACATCACTAACCCTAACCCTAAACACCATCACCGGCCGTAGAACCTCTCTGATCACATTTCTTCCTAGTGTGACCAACCTTCCTACACAGCCCGCAACGCCTAGGCCGGTTCGGATCGACGTCATCCATGTTCGTCTTGATCCGAGTCGTCCGACGCCATCCCACCCTAACTCTCCTCATGCGCGGATCTGGAATGATGGTGGGGCCACCATATGGAGGCCAGTATCCCTCTGGTATGGGTGGTGAAAAGGGCAGTCGGTAAACATTGAAAACCTCTGACATGCGATACACGTCATGTATGTAGGAGCCCCAATCCAGTCGAGACTGAGCACAACAAGCAACAACGTGCATACATGGATAATGCAGCGCCTGAAAATGTCCATAATCATATGTCATGTTGCGGAGTGAGACACGATAGGTGACAAGTGAAAAGCCTCCTGTAGGGCTAGTCTGTGTGGCCTCAAACTCAGAGTTGTGACGATCAAACAACGTCGCGGCAAAGCACCTAGAATCCCTAATGTTCTTATCCATGGCGCCCAGTAGCGTCTACCTGAATTGGTGCCCCGCACCAAGCTGTGCCTCTGCATCCCGTCCTCTCCTAACCCAAAGCTCAGCAAGTTGGAGGTACGTGGACTTCACCAATACCGTCACGGGGAGATTTCGGGTACCCTTCAGAACAGAGTTAATGCAGTCAGAAATGTTGGTTGTCATGTGACCAAACCTCCACTATCCGTGTACTGAGTCCAATGCTCCTTCTCCATCTTACTGGTCCACTCAGCCATAGCCCTGTCCTCAGCTTCCAACAAACCATGCCAATAATCAAAATCAACTTCGTTCTTCGCATAAGGGGCTTCTTAGCCTCAACAGACTTGAACTTCAAGGCAAAGTTCGCAGCAACATGCCTTGCATAGAAAGCACAATAGGTAGAAGGGGGGAGCCACCCAAAGCAGGATCTTCCAAAGAAGCCTTGATCCCGTTGTACCTATCGCTCAAAACAAGTATCCCCGGCTGCGGGGTCACATGCGCCCTCAGATGAGTCAGAAAAAACTTCCACGACTCCGTGTTTTCTCCCTCGACTAGAGCAAACGCGATTGGGAGTATGTTAAAGTTCCCATCCTGAGCAATTGCTAATAAGAGATGGCCCCCGTATTTCCCATATAGATGGGTGCCATCAATGCTATCCAGAGGCTTGCAATGCTTGAATGCTTCCACACATGGAGAGAATGTCCAGAAAAGACGGTGAAAATACTCGATGGAGTCATCCCCCACCCTGACAGGACAAGTCTTCAAAATCGGTACACTGCCCGGCATGGTGAGCTGAATGTAAACCATGTTAAAATATGCATGCAAGGTTTATATGCTTAGGTTTTAATGAATGACAACCATTATGGAATTGAGGACAAGCATCGAAGAATTCAAGATATAATTTCGAAAGCAAACAACAACAACAAGATAAACGAAGTCCACAATCATGAAGACGTTTTAGAGTCTTAGGACTTAGGTAATTATCTTGTCAAGAACCAAAGTTTATTATCTCTCTCACACACACACTATAAAATGTTTTTTTTAAAGAAAAGCTTTTACGAAAACTATAGTCGTAAATATTTTATAACCAAGTTAGTTTAAAACTTAGTGCATGTTGTCAATCATGACCTTTGTGCACTAAAGTGATAATAACTTGAACTACAGAACTTCGAATGATACAATTCTTGTTGCGTTAGAAAGCTAACGTCTGGAGCTTCAGATTGATATATATATGTCTTTTGTGAACAGTAAAAATACGTTTTTATGGCCAGCAAATAGTAAATTACTATTCCCACGGCTAGTGAACAGTAAATTACTATTCCCACGGCTAGTGAATAGTAAATTATTGTTCCCACGGCTAGTGAACAGTGAATTACTATTCATAACGGCTAAATTGCTTGGGATGCTTATAAATAGATGGTTTGAAGCCTCATTTCATACAC
>JASCZI010031015.1:5191-21839 GCA_036250425.1 Stylosanthes scabra
GAACATGAAGACAACTAGGATGTTCACGTGTGGAAAGTGAAAACAATGATAAGGAAGAAAACTCATATACTTGCATATAACAAGAAAAAAAAGAAATACATGGCGGTGCATGTATATATCGTTGGTGGTGTTTATATTAAAAGTCAATAGATGAATTAAAAACCCCATTCATTAAGGGCTATTTACTACATTATCCAACAATAACAATTTTTTTTTTTATTTTGAGTCACGGTGTTTAAAATGTTATTTTTTTAGGGTATCACAACTTAGATGGATAGTAATAACGATATTCAAGACACGCACTGCAGTCACGGAAAAATGAATTGGCGTTACAGATAATAAAACAGATACAAGTCAAAGGCCCAATTTAATTATTACACATTTTTGTTATAATAATTACAATAAATTTAATCAATAACAGATTACAAGAATTCTAAAAACCAAAGCAAATACGAGCCCACACTCTGAAAAACCAAAAAATCCACGAGTGAGTATTACGAAAGATAGAAGGTCCACAAAAAAAAAATAACAAATCCACGTTCATTTGATCCAGTGAGTCCGCAAATATACACCGCTGGATAAATTGGTTTCTCAATACCATACCCAGGAAAAAAATTGTGTCCTAATTATATCTTTTAACACTTTCCAATAAACAAGGTACAGACTGGGATGAAACCACCTCACTTTGAAAAACAACTTTGGGGCCGGGGGAACCACTAATCAGGAGTGGGTTTGGCACGGGTGGAGTAATTGGTTAGATGCTTTAAGCCCATCTCCAGAAAATATTTTTCGGTGTATACAAAAATACCAAGAATGGATTTGCTAAATGTTTGGATTTTTAAATTTGCCGTATTTATTGTGATCCATGAGTTGTAGTCGTACGCGAAATAAAAATCAAAATAGAGTACATTTATAATCTGTAAATACAACTCATGATTTAATTTTCATAAATATCGTTAGAATTTGAATATTGCATATTTTTCTACTAAATCAGCAATAGGGTTAAAATAAATTTTGCCAAGCAATTAACATAAGTTCAGCAAACTTGAATGTTATGTTCTATTTCTTTAGATTTTGGATGTTATGTATTTATTGTTTGTTACTTTAGGTTTGAATGTTCTGCTTCTAAAAAGGTTATCAATGTTCTACTGGCTTTGACAATAAAACCATGGGGAAATGTAGAATTTATGATTAGTTAATTACTTGGGTTCTCTATAAATAATATTTAATATTCTAATTTTGTTGATATTTATGATTAGTTAAATTATAGGGGAAATTTGGAAGGTCACACGATTGATGCCCAAACATCAGTGTACCAATACTATTCACAAAAAGGCTACATAAAAAAACGAAACGGTGAATACAAAAAAAAAAAAATTTAGAATCCAAACGGTCAATCTTCTTCTATAACAATTACAAGACAGCCACACCACCAACTTCAACGAAAAAAAGGCAAAGAGAGCGAAAACAAATAGTGCGAGTACTCTTCCTCTGTGCGCGAAAGCTTCCACCCCTCACCAACAGCTACAGAGACGCCCCTGTTCACGCTTACATTCGAAAGTCATGGTAGCTCAAAACGGGTTAGTTGGATGAAGTTATTTTGTCTTCTCATGCTTTACTCTTTTACATACTTTGCGCTGTTGAAACCCTTCCTTCTGGAAGCATCCATGCTATACACTAAACTATTCATCTCACCATGCATGTCTTCGTTTCTAAGTCTGTTAATAATCTAATGCCTACAAAGATCGTTTTCTTTCACTTGACATTTATTTATTTTATGTTCGTCAAAACCCTTATCTCCGCAAACAGTAGCCTGATTCACCCTGGAGCAGACCAATGCGCTAAGTTAATAATATCAGAGTAATAAATGTATTACAAATTGTATCTTTCAAAAAGATTTTCTAATGTTAGAAGCATAGAAAAGGTAGATAGGGTTTCGTTTTAGCAACTACTTACTGTTGTGGCTTTGTTTGCAACCTTTTTATGTTAGAAGTATAAGTGGAACTACCACCCCACGGATTATGAAATAATCTTTAATTCTGATCAATTTAATAAAATAGCGGTCATTGATGTTGAATCTGATTTTTAAGGAATCTGATCCAATAATCCTAAGCTTTAATATCTAAATAACAGGAACCGTCGTCTGCCCTGTTCTGAATGGCGCAAATGGGACCAGATAATCTACCATTTTCGAATCCGAGAAAACGAGGTATGGAATGACATATGCAAAGCTGATAGAAATGGACTTGATTCATGATAGCCAATTTATATTGCCTTTGGATAAAATGTGAATTTATATTGAGAAGCGAATTTATATTGCCTTTGGATAACATATGCAAGCTAACTAAATTTTATGGTAAAGCAGCCCTACTATGCCCTGCCAAGAGAGCTCTCCGCCAAAATTGCACGGGACGATGTTAGCCGCTTGTGGTTTGTGGATAATGCAGATAACTGTGTGCGCATGAGACTCTGGCGTGAAGGTGCTGACTCATTCTTAAGTGGAAAGGACGTTAATGAGCTTATGAAGCTATCCACTAACAAGATCGATGTTGGAATGCAACTACAGTACCTCAACCGCAGAGTCTTTTCTGCTGAGATTCTAACAATGGACCTTGTGCCACTAGAGCCATTTCCAGTCACTAGGTACTATGCAGGCTGTGTTTTGCCACATGATGTTCAGGGTGAATTAATGTGGCGATACAACCGTTGATTTGATGATATACATGAACAGCACCTTCATGAAGAGTATGGTTTCGGAGAAGTTGATTAGGCCAAGGCTGGAACTGCGGCAACATGGGGTTCGAGGTAACTACTGGAAACTGTTTCTATTTGCAACTTGCTATATAATTTTTTAGAATGACCTTTGGAAGATAGTGGACCAATCCTGGCTCAAAACATCCCAATCAAACAATTAAATTGTTACAGTACCGTGAAGCCATGGGAGCAAGAAGCAACCAGCAGACCGCAAAGCAGGTAACAACCTTGATATGTACCTATAATTTTCAAATGGAATAGAACCACAAACTAACATACGTAGCTATCTAATGCAGGTACAGGCCAGGACAATGAGAAAAGCAAGATATGTTAGATAGCACTTTTGTAACGGAGCTGCCGTTGTTATGCTAGCTATCTAAACAAGTTTTTAAGCTTATCTCTTGACGTGCAAGCTTTAGGATGTTTACATTTATAACTTATGTTTTGGTGCAAGTTAGTTCAAAAAAATTATTTTGTAATATATAACTTTAAATGACTGCTCACTCGGTGAAGCAATTTTTTGAGGTGGATGGGGCGGACAGTGATCCACCCTGTAACTGCTGCAATTATTAGTAAACAGAAACTTTAATATGAATGCTCAGATTCTTGAAGTATAAGCATGCATTTAAGAATAGTAATTTGGTGTGATATCAACCAAATCATATTTAATTTTTGTCAAGCATTTAGGCAACGCATCACATTTTTATACAGTTTTAACATTCACTCACATGTAATATGTATCTTGAACGTCTAACTGTTTCAATAGGCATTTCTATTTCAGACCTTTAGTCTACGTTTACAACAAGCATCATATTTTTTATTCCACACATATGGTTTTCTATGCTCACTATCGTGGCAAGAAAAAAAGGTCCTCTCAAAACTAACACTCAAATATTTGGGCCTGTTTAGAGTTAGAACTACTAATAACAGATTTCCGGACCTGCCTTTTTTTTTGGTACTTTATGGTTATGCTTATTTGTGGAAGTGACATTGTGGGCCAATAAACACAAAAGTATGCATACAAATTCTCCATAAGAGCCCAAGTTCTACTTGTGAACATAACACAAGCCTGGCTTAATGGTAATCACTCAACAGAGGATTATACTAAGGATTGTAAGTGCGCAGCCAAAAACCTGCTTACCAAGCTCATTTATACCTGAACAGAAAAATACCCGCGCATAACACGGGCAGATTCCTAGTTAACATTAACATATAAAAGCCAACTACTAGCAGCTCCATTGATCGACAAGTGGAGCTGCTGATAGTTAGACAAGTGTCGACATAAACTAGAATAGAACAAAGTAACAAAAAAAAGTGGGAATTTTTCCACTCAAATTTTAAAAAGCAAATCTTATGTCTTTCTCAATCATATCTCTTTTTCAGTTTCTCTCTCCATAATTTTTGAGAACATAAGAAAAGGAAAGAAAATAAGCAAAATGAAAAATCTTCTCTTTGGCCTCTTTTTTCCATCACCTACTATACATGTGGGTTGTGGCCTCTCTTCTCTCTGGTCTTTGTTTCCAGTATTCAAAATCAAAGTTTCATATTATATCTACTTCATCTGCTTCTTCTTCTTATCTTCAACAATGGAGCTTCTTCACACCCAAAGAGTGTGTGTTTTATTGCTATTCTGAGACAAAGTTGAGATTTTTTAACTGTTTTGATTTGTGGGTGGTTTGCGTGATTCTGATACAGGAAGAGCAGTGAAGGCATGTCTGGGTTTAGTGATTGATGCTAGTAGGGAAAGAAAAGAGTGAATGACAATGAAGTTGGATTCCAGAAAGGCACCCAGAGCCTCTCGCAAGATTAGGCGTGCTTGAACAACAAGACGGTGACTTCACGACATTGGGAGCGAGTCAGAATCATCACGAGCCTGCTGAACAACAAGATCAGTGGCATCATGACTATGTGAGTGTATTTTTGTGTTGTGGTTTATCATTTTTCTCTGTATCTTTGTTTTCATGACTTCTACTGTATTGTAGTTTTTCTTCCTACTTCCAAATGATTTGTGTTGGGTTTTTGTTGAGAATCTCAAAAAGCTCTTTGTTCCTTTTTGTGTCAGACACCTCTTAAGAATTTTGTGAAATCTTAAAAGCTAAAAAATAAAATCTAAACATTTCATTATATTTGGCATTTTTATTAAACATGCATTCCATGACATATGAGGCATCAGGTAATAAATGAGCTAAACCAAGTTTAACACGTGGTTTTATGTTTTTTGTTGAGTGTGTTTCAGGGTCAAATGATCCATATTATGGATGGTTCACTTGCAGGAGTTCAAGATATACAGGATTATAATTTTGATGATTTTCCTATAATCCTTTACATTTCAGAAGTGTTCCTAAGGTGGTGGATGAACAAGTGGTGCTTCCGAACCACGCATTTGGTATGTTACATCAACTCATGTTTATTTATACATTCATCTTAGAAATTTGCATCGTGTTAGTATGCTAATATCAAACTATTTTAGAGATGAAGTTACCAATAATGGAACTTCACAAAATGGCTGGTTAATAATGAGGATGCTAATATTCATGATGGGGATTTTGTTTACACTGTAGTGAAGACTATTCATGATGATGAGTTATAAGTACAAGGCTGTTAAGAAAAGTAATTAAAAAAACATGATTTTGGTAAAGCAATGTATCTTTTTTTATTGTTCTTTGTGATTACATTTTCCTTTTTGGGCCTAAGAAATCTTACTAACAATTTGCAGGGAACTGCAAGTAATGCTTCTCTTGAAGTTAAAAAGTGGTCAATCTTATTTCTGATAGTAAACTTCGTATAGTATGATAAACATAATCTCATCACCATCTTTTATTGCAATTAGTTTTTTACCTTAACAGAACTTGGTGTATCTTTTGACTCAAATATGATTTGGCACTGGCTTAGGATGTATTGGAGGAATCAGTAACAACCATGGAGGACAAAACCCAGCAAAGAGAGCTTCCACCCATTGGTTTTGAAACTCCTACCTTGACCCAAATGATGATGATGGACAACTATCAACCAACCATTTTTAACGAAATTGACTAAAGAAACAAAAGTTCCATTTGGTGGAGGATGACGCATAAAAACATTTAGTAGTGAATTTGTTCAACATGTTCTAGATATGGTCATATGTTCTGGATATGGATTTCAAGATCCTTTATTCAGTGTTTTGTGTAGGTATTCAGTTCAAACTTAAATAGTTATTTAAGTTATTAAATGGATTATAATCTGCGGTAGAGCAACCTAGACTAATTTAGAATTATGAATTAGAGGAATGGCTGATTACAAATGACATTGTGCTGTATTTTGGGTTGTTAATTAATGAGATTGGTATAGATAGGTCCAAAGAATATTTATATTGTACGATTGGAAATCATTAGAATATAGATTTCATAAGAAAATTTGGAAACAAATAGTACTAAAGCTAATAGCATTATTTTCAAATAAAATATTTGAAAGTGCAGCTAGGAGATTTTTCATCAAACAATAGCTCAAGGGATTTTAACATTCATTAGAAGGAAAATTGGATGAAAGAATAGAAATGACAAATATTTCGAGTTCCTTAATGGCTTAATCAAACAACAAAAAGTTTTAAAATTTATTCAATAAGACCAGAGGAAATCATGAAATGTTATTGGGCGAACTAAACATGAATAAGGTAATGTATGAGATGAGTTAGAAGTTAGAGTAATATAAACACATGAACTTCCCACAAATTTGACAGCCTCTTTTCACTCATGGAATATATGTATTTATGAAGGAAGATGTAAAATGGATTGGATGGTAATTGGGGGCTCAATGAAAGAGTTCATTTTATAAAGAGTGTGGAACAAGCATCCCATGTTATTAAGGAGTTAAGCACTTTTTTAAGATTTTTATAGATTCATAGAATATTTATTTTTTACAGCTGGAAATCATTAGAAAGAGATGGATTTCATAGTAAAGTTTTGAAAACAAATAATGCTAATAGCATTACTTTAAATATTTTATTTGAAATTGTATCTAGAAGATTGAAAGAAAAGATAGGATTGACAAATATTTTAAGTTGCTTCATGGTTTAATCAAACAATAAATAATTTTTGAAATTTATTTCATAGGACTAGAGGAGATTAGAAAATGTTATTGCACGAACTAAACACATATAAGGTAGTGTATGAGAAGAGTTACAAGTTAGAGTATACAGGGAAGCTAAATTGACACTCTAAATTATCAAGAGATATGTGGGCAAGTGTCCATAATTATGCAGAAGGATTACAAACTCATATTTGTGTTAGCTATGTTTTCAAGTTGGAGGTAAACAATGGACATTACTGGAATTAATACACAATCAACAAGTCCAGAGTTATATTCTTGGAAACATAAAAGTTGGATTGGATGGTAATTTAGGGGCTCAATGAATAAGCTAATATTTTAAGGCGTGTGAAACAAGTAACATAGCTGAAAATAAGAAAAAAGAATGGATTTCCAAAAAAAAAGTTTGAAAACAAATACTTCTAATAGCATTAATTAAAATATTTAATTTAAAAGTACAACACCAAGATTATTCCATCAAACAGCATCACAAATCACAAAGGGAATTCTGACATTTATTAGCTGAAAAATGGGATGAAGGTATATAATTGACAACCACTAAAAATGTATTATGGTAGCTATAAGCCTGTAAGTATTTAACTTCAGGTAATCAGAAATGCAAAACTCATTGATAACCCTGGAAATAAAAGTTAAGTTAACAAAAACAACTATATTCTAAAACATTGAATATATATGTTTTCAAATTTAAATTCTCAAGAAGTCATAACAAAGTATTAAGATTGGTAAGCATGAAGTGGAAGCCTTCAAGGTATGAATAACAATATTATTCAGATTTTAAGTTAAATAATGGTTTATTTATAGTAATAATAAATTATGAAATAACTAGCTCGGCCTACAAAGATTTGACACAAACCATAATTTCCTTTTGGAAAACTACATATAGAGTTCAATTAAATTATTGGATCATCGGATACGTAAACCTATTAGAAAAACAACAAGGCTGTTAGTAAAAACTAGATGAGTAACTATTGCGGTTATGAGTCAATAAGAAAGATGTACAAGTTAATTAAGAAACTATATGTACAAGTTAAGAAACTCAATGCAATGGGTTTTTAGAAGTCATTTCCTAAGGAAAAAAAGACTTCACCCTAAAAGGTGGTACAGGAGAACTGATTACAACCTATCCCCTAAGGTTTCTTAGGGATGGTAATAAAGGCCAAATCTCTCGAGATATACCTTGAAAATTGCACTCAATTGACAGAAAACTTTAACCCATGGATATCTTGATAGAAATGAGGTCATCCATCAACTTCCACTTTGTATAGGAAGTTAAACCACCCTATACATTATTAGCAAAAATATGTAGAAGCGGATGTTGATGTAGCAGTATTTTGCAAAAACAGAGACTTCTTCTTTTTTTTTTTTGTTGTAAATGATAAATTAAGTCTTAATTTTTGTGTGCTCCACCTTAGATTATTCTGCTAACTTCTTTCTTATTATTATAATGTTAAAACAATTGTGGGTTATCAAGTTATATCTTGATATTAATATTCATCATGCTGTTATTACATTACCTTTCTTGAATATAAACGTAACATTCTTTTGGTTATAATATAACCGGACATTTCATTAAAGACAAATCTTTATAACATACAGGAATCCTAAAACAGCACATTAGCAATTACTCCATATGAGTTAACATATTCGCAAATAATATAATCGCATATTTTAATACCTGTATTAGATGTGCATTCTTTCTTTACTTACCAAATTAGAAATATGTTAAAGTGGTATGTTATTATAAAAAAAGAACCAGGTATAAACAAGAACATT
Organism: Stylosanthes scabra; assembly: GCA_036250425.1. Lineage (NCBI taxonomy): Eukaryota > Viridiplantae > Streptophyta > Magnoliopsida > Fabales > Fabaceae > Stylosanthes > Stylosanthes scabra. The sequence goes on from JASCZI010031015.1 coordinate 13,802, forward strand.
TGAATCAAACATGTACTAATACGCTTACACATTACATGTAAATACGTTTTAAATAAATTTATAAATAAATGCATGTTAGAAAGATTACCACATACGTAAGCTAATTTTCCATATGATAATAAAAACTAATGGAACACTAAACTAAACTAAACTAAACTAGAGGAATGGTGTTTGGGCTCTCTTGGAATGGGGAAGGCTTTCTCTATTTATAGATGCTGGACTGCACTGGTGCGTACGCACTGGAGCTTCTGGTACGTACGCATTAGCTCCGATTTCAACTCTGGGCGTGCCTCCCAAGGCTATAGGTGCGTACGCACTGGCTCTTGGATGCTTACGCATAGGGTCCAGAAATGGCCGTGTAGGTTTTGTTTGCGATCTTCTTGTTCCTCTCGCCCTTTTTAGCCACTTCCGCTCCGAACTTTGCCTGTTAAAGCCTGAAACACTTGAACACACACATCAAGGCATCGTGCGGAACGGGAAATGGTTTAAAACACAGTAAAATTTGGCTAAAATAGCATATAATTACATTTACAGCCCTAAGGAATGATTAAACGCAAACATGCCTATTTTGCTAGCATTTAAGTGGCAAGAGGTTGATAATTAGTCAATTTATGATATGAAATAATCCATCGAAATGGGGTTTATCAGTGCGGTAGGAGTAGCCCATTACCTTCTGGGTGGAATTGCCACAACATGGGCATTTTTCTTAGCAAGAATTATTGCAGTATGATAATGGCTAGGAGGATTTGAAAAGCATTATGGCATTAAGATTTCCAAGGTTTAGCCAAGGCTTAGCTCAGGCCCCACTACTCGTCGTATTTGGTTTGGTATTGCTACCACACATGACTTCGAGAGTCATGATGATATTATTGAGGAATGTCTTTATCAAAATATTTTTGCTTCGCATTTCGGACAATTAGCAATAAATTTCTGTGGACTTTCGGGAATCTGTTTCATGTATCTAGGCAGGGAAATTTTGAGACATGGGTACAAGATCCTTTACACGTAAGACCTATTGCTCATGCAATTTGGGATCCTCATTTTGGTCAGCCAGCTGTAGAAGCTTTTACTCGTGGGGGTGCTTTTGGTCCAGTGAATATTGCCTATTCCGATGTTTATCAGTGGTGGTATACAATCGGTTTACGTAATAATGAGGATCTTTATACTGGAGCTCTCTTTCTATTATTTCTTTCTGCCATATCCTTAATAGCAGGGTGGTTACACCTACAACCGACTTCTTGGTCTTCGACCCCCTTAGTCACTACAAACGCCCCCTATCAATGCAATGAGATGTATCTATTTATCTATCTCTTGACTCGAAATGGGAGCAGGTTTGAAAAAGGATCTCAGAGTGTCTAGGGTGGGGCCAGGAGGGTCTTTTAACGCCTTCTTTTTTCTTCTCATTGGAATCTTTTCACAAAGATTTGTCATGGTAAGGAAGAAGGGGGAACAAGCACACTTGGAGAGTAGTATAGTGGATAGTTGTATGTTGCGTTCGAGAAGAATGAATCGCTCCTGAAAAGGAATCTATTGATTCTCTCCCAATTGGTTGAACCGTAGGTGCGATGATTTACTTCACGGCTCGTTGAGAATGATTCTGATCTAGTTCATGGGCAATTAGATGTAGAAGGCGCTCTGGTGGGATACTCACGGACAGAAAAGGTTGCAGTCAGTTTGATAATGATCGATTGACATTGCTTCTTCGGTCCGAACCAAGGAATCCCTTAAATATGATTCAAAAAGGATTTTGTTTTATTGTTGATCAGAGATTTCTCCGCTCTCCAAAGAGAAACTCTTCTCAAAATCTCAAAAGGTGTTGAGTTTCCCATTCTAACTAAGGATTCTTGTGGTTCTGGAGGATCCAGCTATAGGACAACCGGGAACGGAGAGGCCCCCTTTTCCGCTCGACTCTTTTGTCTTAAGAATGCTAGTTTTAAGAATGAGTGCTTGCCCTTCTCTAACCCTTACTGCCCAACCTGAGAGCGGATAGCTAATGTGTTCCGCTTTTTGGACAGGGTCCTATGGTCGGTCCGCGACCCCTGGATGCCAAAGGCGTCCTTGGGGTGATCTCGTAGTTCCTACGGGGTGGAGACGATGGGGTCGGTCCATGGAAACTTGGGCCTGTATTACCTGGATAATATTTGCAATTTATTTACATACTCGAAAAAATACAAAACTAGAAAGTGTCAATTCTTCAATAGCAACCTCTCTGGGCTTTCTGACAACGCCTAAGGACAAGCTTGGCTATTTATTTTTCAAATTTCCAAGTTGACCTTGGGGGCTTACATACATATTACTTATAACTGAATCTACAAAAACTCAACTTGGTTATTTAAAAATAAACATATCAAACTTGGGACTTCAACCCTCATTATTTTATATGTGCAGCCGAGTCATAGCTCGACACTCTTTCTTTTTGAAAAACAAACATTTAAAAGCCAACTTATAGCTCAAAAATTCAAAACCTCAACCTGCTTCATCAAAAACAATTATGCAGGTTGATATGGCCCATTAGACCTCAGCCCAAAACTATAATAGCTAGGCCAAACATATAACTTGGCCCATATTAACATATTTATGCATGTGACTAAAATGGTAAACAGTAACGAAAGACAAGAACTTGTAATCGCACCCAAATAATAGGTAGCCTCTATAACGGAAAATATCTACCTTAAATTTCTCTATATATACACCTAATTAACTTATGTCAAGCTATGCTTTCTCTCCTTTACTCACTTATATTCATAAGTAATTCTCTTACTGACTTGAGCGTCGAAGTGGCTTTGCAGGTCCACCCTCGTTGTTCCAAGCTTCGGCCGTCGTGCGTTATTCCCCTTTGAAGCTCATCCGAGTACTTGCATCTGAGGAAGAGCTTTCTCCGACGACCAGCCTATAACAGGGATTAATTTGATTGATAAAATCTTTCAAAAATATATTTGATTATCAACTTATCTTTTATAAACTAATTTAACCATTAACCCTTAGTGTGTCTCTCCATCTCTATCTTTTCTAAACGAAACCTAAGTGTCTAATACATAAGTCTTTCTCAAATATGTGTATAATACCAAAATTAAATTTAGATCTTCCTTTTGTCTTAATTGGGTGGCCACCTTCTCTACTTGAAAGATTTATATAGTGAATTATTGATATTATGTATGTTGGGAAAATTCAGGTTCAAACCAGAACCTATCACGCAGCGGAAGTACCAAAACTAATTTTTCCACAACCTGTACAGTTAAATAGGCAACACCAAAGATACTCTAAGCAGCAGATAATATGCAGAAATTAATAACATGAGACACAAGAAATTTTTATCGTGGGAAAACCCCCAAAAGAGGGACAAAAAACCCACGGGACCTAATCCAGCAAAATCTTCCACTATCAATAATAATGGGTACGCAATCAGTCTTCCTAGTAGCACTAGGGTATCTTGATGCATGAGCATCATTGTAGATATATTCTCCTAATTCATGTTGTATTCTTCATATAATTAACTTAAAATCATATAAAATTGGTAAATATGTTAGAATATATTAGTACACGTTTAATTATGATAAAACATTGGTACTTTGAGCATTTTATTGTTAATTTACAGGAAAATGGATAAAGGAAGCTTGCAGAGCAAGAAACGGAGTTTTGGAGTAATTCTGACCAGAGCCCCACGCCTAGGCGTGGAACTCAACGCCTAGGCGTGGAAGCCAAAGTCTAGGCGTGACCAAGCTAAGAACCAGTCTCTAGGATCACCCAAGCCAACGCCTAGGCGTGGAAGCCAAAGTCCAGTCGGGGCCAAGCATCTCCCAAGCCCATGCCTAGGCGCCACACCAACGCCTAGGCATCCATTGAGTATTCAAGACCCACGCCTAGGCGCCAGAGCCAAAGTCTAGACGTGGGACATTTCCTTTCAAACATCGAGAGTCAAGTTTCAAAGTAGTGACCCACGCCTAGGCGTGGAAGCCAAAGTCTAGGCGTAGATCACTCTGTTTTGGGCAGAATTTGTAATTTAATTTCCAATGCATTTTTATTTTATTTATCCCGTTTGTAAACCTATAGATAGATGGAAAACTTCACATTAGAGGATCATCATCAATATGATCATTAGTTAATCAATCAATCATTAGATAATTTTACAAGAGAAATTCATTCTTAGTTTTCTCTTAGTTTTACTTCTAGTTTTCCATCCATTCTTGTAACTTTTACATTTTCTAATCTAGTAAAGAGGCAATTCAGTTTTATCCTTCTTTTCTCTCAATATTCTATCTTTTCTTACTTTCTTTTGAAGTTCTTTGAATGTTCATGCATTCAAGAACCACCTTCATACCATTCTTGAAGTCATTCATCATCATGAGTGGCTAAACTCACTTGAAGATTAAGGAGGAGGAGCTCTATTCTATCAAGCCAATGGATTGATCCAATAATATATTCAAATTTGCAAGTTTCTACCATTATTCAAAGGATTCTTCTTGTTCATCAATTCAAGGATCAAGCTAACCAAAAGGTATAATTGGTTCTTACTTTGGTTTAGTTTCTATACCGGTTCATGAGATTAGACATATTATTTGATGGTTTATGCATTGTCTTTGTTGATGTTTGATTGAATAAGTGACATGAAATTTGATCTTGCATTGATCTTGATAGCATAAGCTAGTTCAAAAATGATCTTTCATGTGTGTTCTTTGCATTGGAGATGATGTTTTGAATGTATGTGTCATTATATGAATCTGAATTTTTTATCACATAAATGAATGATTTGCTTCTTGTTTGATTCTTTGTCATGATTGTTTAAAGATTCGGTTATTGAAGAATAATCGATAACCGAAGATGTTTTGAATTGTTGAGTTTGAGAAAATAGGCATTCAAACATATTCAAGAATCATTCCATGTTTCTTTATGTGACCTAGAGATAGGCATGTGATTTGATGTGTATTAGAATCTTTGATGATTATATGAGGTTTTCATGAGATTGAATATGTGACATATTAATTCTTTCCATGAATCTTGTTGATTGTTGAAGGTTTAAATCATGATGTGTGCATTATCTTTTTTCTTGTTTGATTAGTTAAGAGATTAGATAGGTTAAAGAGAAACTAGATCACTAAGATATTAGGGTTTAGTTATACTAGGATTCATGGTGAATTGTGTAGGTATGACTTGCAGAAAAATAACTTACTGATATTGGATTATGAAGTTGTGTTTGTGAATATCTCTTATCCCTTAATCTTGTTTCCTTTTATTGAATATTTCTTAGTCATTAGTTGCATTTGTATGATTGTAGTTGTTAAATTGTTTAAAGATTTATGTTCTTGAATGTTTTCTTTTAGTTCTTGCATGTTTTGTGCGATTCTTTAGTATAGTGTTGTATTAATTCTTTGTTAATCGATTTGATCTACTTAAGGAATTCCTAAACAAGTATTGATTGATGCATCTTTCCTCGTGGGAACGATATCCCACTCTTTAGTGGTACTACTTGATCCGATTCACTTGTCGGATTGTTGAGAGATCTTGTTTGAAAAGATCTTCCGCATCATATCTCAACAATCAACAAAATACATCATCACAACGGATGGAATCAACATAAACCCTCCACAAAGTGGGTATCTCAAATCAGACACAAGAGAAGGCAATAACACTAGCAAGTTATATCCTAATGTTCAACACTACACCAGGAATAACATACTAAAATTTCATAAGAAATGGAGCAAGTTTACCAAGTCAAGATTTGCACTTTGGAACCGCCCTTTTTCCCAAATTTCTTCTTCTCTTTGACGGCGCAAGCTTCTCACGCTTCTGCCTAATTCTTTCTCTCTTCAAACCTATTCTTTCTTTTTATTGTTATTATTATTATAAGTAGTATTGGCCCTATTTGTATTTGTGGAGCCCATCCAACAAATCCCCCCCTCACCAAATCAAGTGGGGTTAGGCTGCTCTACCAAGCCCGCTTTCTCTCTGCATGAATCAAACTTCACTGCAGGTAAACTCTTAGTCATCATATCTGAACCGTTGTCGTCAGTATGGATTTTCTCAAGTGCATACTCCTTCATCTCCAGCGCTTGACGTATCCAATGATACCTCACCTCTATGTGCTTTGATCTGGAATGAAACGTCGGATTCTTGCTGAGATGGATAGCACTCTGACTGTCACAATACAAGACAAACTTCTCTTGATCTATGCCTAACTCTCGTAGAAATTTCTTCATCCACAAGTGTTCGTTAGAAGCTTCAACAACAACAATGTATTCTGCCTCTGTTGTAGACAATGCAACACATTTCTGAAGTCGGGATTGCCAAGACACAGCTCCCCCTGCAAAAGTCATCATATAACCAGAAGTAGACTTCCTTGAATCAAGATCCCCAGCCATATCTGCATCTGTGTAACCATACAACACAGGTTGATCACTCCCAAAGCATAAACATACTTTAGAAGTACCATTAAAATATATGAGTGTCCACTTCACTGCTTGCCAGTGTTCTTTGCCAGCATTAGAGAAAAAACGGCTAACAACTCCAACAGCATGAGCAATATCCGGCCTCGTACAAACCATAGCATACATCAAACTGCCAACCGCAGATGCATATGGAATCTTCTTCATTTCTTCTTTTTCTTTCTCACTTGCAGGACATTGATTTGAGCTCAGCTTGAAATGACTAGCAAGTGGAGTACTGACCAGTTTGGAATTACTCATGTCAAACCTCTCTAAAACCTTCTCAATGTACTTCTGCTGCGATAACTCCCATTCTTCCTGTCACGAGTAATCCTCATGCCAAGAATCTTCTTTGTAGGATCTAAATCCTTCATAGCAAATGATTTGCTCAAGTCTTTCCTAAGACTTTTAATCTTCTTTGTGTCATGACCAACAATCAGCATGTCATCAACATAAAGCAAGAGAAATATAAAATCACCATGAGAGAATTTCTTGACATAAACACAGTGATTATTAGAGGTCTTACTATACCCATGATGGTCCATAAAGTAATCGAATTTCGTGTACCACTGTCTTGGAGCTTGCTTCAGCCCATATAAGCTTTTCTTCAATTTGCAAACAAGATGCTCCTTTCCTTTAACCGCGAAACCCTCTGGTTGCTCCATGTAAATTTCTTTATCTATGTCACCGTGAAGAAATGTAGTCTTCACATCAAGCTGCTCAACCTCCAAATTCAAGCTAGCTGCTAACCCAAGCACAACCCGAATAGAGGACATCTTCACCACCGGTGAGAAAATCTCTTCAAAGTCAATACCTTTCTTCTGTTCAAATCCTTTCACAACCAACCGGGCTTTGTACCTTGGCTATGAGACATGTTCATCTACTTTCAGCTTGATCACCCATTTATTCTTGAAAACTTTCTTGCCCTTCGGCAACTTCACCAACTCAAAAGTCTGATTCTTATGCAAGGATTTCATTTCGTCTTGCATGGCATTCAACCAATCTTCTTTATCTTCATGAGACATAGCTTCCTGGTAACTCTCTGGCTCTCCAGTCTCAGTGTTCATCACATACTCATGAGAAGAGTATCTATGAGAAGGATTGCGCTCTCTAGTAGATCTTCTCAATTGAGGCTCAGCTGGTGGTTCATCTACATCTGGTGGAACTTTTACATTTGGCACCTCAGGTTGAGGTGTAGGATTACCATGTAAATCATCACCATCATTATCAGCTTGTACATCTCCCCCATCAACAGGAGGACTGGTGGAAGAACCAGGCTCATGATCAACACAACGTCTAACAGTTATTGTTGGCTTCTCTGTCTTCTCAAAGTCTTCAATAGTTTGGTCTTCAAGAAAAATCACATCTCTGCTTCTAATTATTTTCTTGGTCTTAGGATCCCATAACCTGTAACCAAAGTCTTCGTGACCATAACCCATGAAGATACACTGCCTTGACTTCCCATCAAGTTTAGACCTTTCATCTCTTGGAATGTGAACAAAAGCTCTGCAATCGAACACTCTCAAGTGACTATAGGAGACATCTTTCCCTCTCCAGACTTTCTCTGGAACATCACAACCTAGTGGAACTGAAGGAGAAAGGTTGATCAAATCTACTGC
>JASCZI010031016.1:0-26801 GCA_036250425.1 Stylosanthes scabra
ATATATATATATATATATATATATATATATATATATATTAACAATTACCATGCTAAAGCTAAGCCATATTATATGTCAAACTTATAGTCTCATTCAACTATTTCCGGTTTTAAAGAAAAAAGTTTCACTAACAATAAAATCATATTACATGTCACATATTACCATTATTTGATTATTGTAATAAGTTATTCCAATTTTCTTTTTTTTTTTCTTAGGTATTGTTATTCCAAAATATTCTATTTCCACTTAATTTGAGAACTCTCCATTTATTTATTAAAACACTGTTCTCTTGATAAGCACAACAAACAAGCTATAAGCCACATACATTTGTGTCTTTTTAAGATAATTTTCTTTAAAAATTTATGTAGCAGTTAGCACTTAGCAGTGTTTACTTTTGCAATATTGTTGTAATAGTTTTTGTGTGTGACCGTGAGTTTTCTTTTTATTTTATTTTCCCCACTTAAAGGTATTAAAGATATATAAACACTTAAAAATCATTATAAAATTATGTTCATATACATATCATTTTTGTCATTATTATATGTGAAATGATACTGGTAGCACAATTTGTTGTTTTTAGATCCGTTACTAAAAACAGAAATGTTAGATGTTTATAAATCATTTTGTAATTAAGTTTAATTAAATTAATTTTTTTCTTTTTTATTTTTTCAACTAATAGGACTATAGGAGTAATTTTTATTGAATCGAGACCAACTTAATCAAAATTAATTAAAAAAATACTTATACACATGACATTACCTAAAAGAATTAAGGATTAATATAAATTAAAAAGTGCGGCCTTGAGCTTTATGAGTGTTCCCTTAATCCCAATAAAGAAAGTTCAAGTGTATGTAAAAAAAAAAAAAAAAGTTCAAGTGGATACATAGATAGCATATATATAATCCTATTGTTGTTGTCTGTGTTTTCATTCATCATTCATCATTCATTCAGAAGCTAAGCGACTCCAAAGTAGTACTATAACATTAACATATATACATAGATGTGTATGGAACCCGAGCATTATTTTCCTTCTCCTTCACTCTGCTCAACCAGGTATATATATACATAGATGTATGTGTATGTGTTTAATTTAATTATGAATAGAAATTAATAATGTTTATGTATGTGGTAATGAATGAATGAATGGATGAAGATGGTGGTCAAAGGAGACGGTGGCAGTGGTGACGGGTGGGAACAAAGGCATAGGGTTTGCGCTGGTGAAGCAGTTTGCAGAGCTTGGACTCACCGTGGTCCTCACTGCCAGAGACTACCATAAAGGCCAAGCTGCTTTACACGCCCTTCATCAATCACATCCTCTTCATGCCAATCACATTCACTTTCTGTTGCTCGATGTTTCGAATCCTCTTTCCATCAAACGCTTCGCTTCTTCCTTCCAAGCCAAATTCGGACCCACTTTGGATATTCTCGTACGTCCTCCTCTTCAAATTAAATATATATGTTTCATCTTAATTATTAATTATTTATTATTAATTAATTAATTAGGTTAATAATGCGGGAGTGTCTTTCAACGAGCTAGACGAGAACACGGTGGAGTATGCAAAGACGGTGATGAAAACTAACTTTTATGGGCCTAAGTTGTTGATTGAGGCACTCTTTCCACTCTTCCGTTGCTATTCTTCTTCTTCTTCGTCTTCCATCTCTCGTGTTCTCAATATTAGCTCAAGACTTGGCTCCCTCAATGTAAGTACTCAATTATTACTTCTATCTCTTCCGTTCACTCTTTACTTTATTAATTAATAATAACTACTTTATGTCATGCTATGCATGTTCCTATTAAATATTAAACAGCCAACAGTTAACCTACAAGGATATAAAAATGGTCTAAATGATGTATCAATATAGGTGGATGCTAATATGAAATATGAAGAGAGAATAATAAAGAGAAAAAAGATTTTTTAGTTTATGAGTAGTTGAAATTTATAATGAAAAAAGTTTTATTTTATTTTTATTAATTTTTAAAATAAAACTACTCACTATTCTTTCTTCTATTTATGCAAATATTTCTTCATCATAAAATATTTATAAATACAATTATGGCTAAAGAGACTCTCCAATGTAAATAAAAGGATCATTAGGTACTATAATATAAAATTTTTTATTTAGCTTATCATTTATAGTTCCATATATATTAGATATGAGTAATGCTAGGAAACCAACTTTAGAAGACCAACAGGAAGCCAATAAGTATAATTAGGGAAATAGTAGGTTGTAAAAGATGAGAGAGAAAAAAAAAATAATATTGACTCTATATTTTCTCCCTAATATTCACTCCCAAAACTTTCTTATTAGATATTAATAGCATCCAATAATATTATACAGTAAATAATACAAAAGTCAAAATAAATGAGTTATGACTTATGACTATTTAACTATGATTATGAAATATTTTTTTTATAAAAATTACATGTGAATTTTTTTTAATATCAGGAAAAACTCCTTTAGTTTCATGTAATGGTATTCAGTTATTCAAATACATTAAATTGAAAGAATGTAATATATAATTTTACACGCAGAAATTGAGGAACACGAAGATGAGAGAAATGTTGGAGAGGGAGGAGTTAGAGGAAGAGGAAATAGAGGAAATGGTGAAGAGGTTCCTTGAAGATGTGAAGAATGGAAGGTGGGAGAATGAAGGGTGGCCACTGCATTGGACTGACTATTCAGTGTCCAAATTGGCTCTGAATGCATACTCAAGGGTGCTGGCTAAGAGACAAATTCGGCTGAGTGTCAACTGTTTCTGCCCCGGCTTCACACAAACCTCCATGACAAGGGGCAAGGGCACTCACACCGCGGACCATGCCGCCTCCCTTGCCGCCACACTCGCCTTGCTTCCGCCGTGCCACTTGCCCACTGGCAAGTTCTTCTTGCTTGGCAAGACCAACACTACTACTTCTAAACTTTGATCAATTTAGTTAGATGCTTATTCGCATACATATTCAAAATGTAATTATGGAGTGAAGAAAGAAAAAAGAGAATAAATAATTTGTGGATCTTTTCTCTTTTTTTTTTTCTCTTTTACTAGTTTTTCAAAGAGAAAAAGTAAGAAAATTACCCTAAATTTATGTGCTCTATACATTTGTAATATGCATCTGAGTTTAAACTAATTAACCAATGTTTCACCGACTTAATTATCCTTTTCTCCTCTTGGTCGAAAAAAAAAAATCCATTATTCGTTGATTTTCTATTGAAGTATCAAAAGTGATTATGAAATATACAAACGTGCTTCACGATGCTGACCACAAAACATTTAAAATTAAGTTATTGTAATTATAAAAGATAAATAATTTTTGCCTAACCAATTAGCAATTACATAATAATGCCGTTAGTAAACTATATATCAATGGGTAAAGTTAATGTCTTTAATGGAGTGAAAATTCCAATTGCATAACTAAAATTATAAAACCCATTTTATTGACGGTTGTTTACAAATAATAATAATTCTTCTTAATCATGTGAGTTTAAATATGGAATATATTCGTCGATAAATTATAACTTATATGGCATTAATTATCCCTTTTTCATTATAAGAAATTTCGTGTTCGAAAGACAAAAAAATGTGCACTAAATTTTATCCAAAAAAAGAAAAATGTGCACTCTATATATGTTGTGTACCTATCATAAGCACATGAGGATAATCTTTATTAAAACTACTGAAAGAGTAGATTTAGTTATGGCTTTGAATGTAATTGGGATTTTTGATAGAAAATTATAACATCATTTGAGGGCGGGACAGTACTTAGGAGTATTGAATTTCTTTCTGGCACTATTGAAAGAGATTTTTTACCATTTAATTTTGCTTATTAAATGTTTGTTTATTTAGTTCTTATTTTGATGCAAGTTTTCAGGGCTATTATTATTATTATTATTATTATTATTATTATTATTATTATTTTCTAATACTATGGTGAAAAGAAAAATTGAATGAAGAGTAAAAAATATTTGTTTTAAAGTAGAAAATTAAAGAAAGACTAAAAAAAATAAAACCATCATGTGCAATGTATATTCCTTTTAAAATTTAGTTAAAATCTTCATTTTTCACTCAACTTCACTCTTCTTCAAAATATTACCTTTTTCTAGGGTTTTGTATCTCATGATTAGTTTATATTTAGAACATGTGATTTAATTGTTAAAACTTACATTATATTATTAAAGAGGAAAGTATAAGGTGAAACTGAAGATAAAGAGGAATCAAATTTTAAATTATTAAAAAGAATGGTTCTAGGACTAATCTAAGAAAAAGAAAAAATATTTCAGTATTTTTCTCAACATGTAAAGGGCACATTCAAATTTCAAAGTGCTGCCGGTCGTATAATAAATTCGTACTGTGATGTTACACTACAAGATTTCTAATAAATAGTGACGATTCTGAGACCAAATAGAGGCAATTCACCAACTATTCCAATATTGGGTGCCGCAAAAACAATTAGCGGCGGTTTTTGCTACTACTCCGGATTTAAAACCTTTTTCGTAACAATTTTCAGCCGTGAGTATATCCTAAAAGATTTTAAAAGTAATTTGCTTAATTTTAAAATTATGTAATTGCAACTATTACACATTATAAAATGTTAATTACACAAATAGTTGGTCACAATGTGTTTTTAAAAAAGAATATTCTATTAAATAAAATAGTAAATTATGATTTTTATATATTTTTTATTTTTTAGCAAAAGCGTCCCTTACATTTTCTATTTCAGATAACAACCCCTATATTAACTTATTTAATAATCAAAATAACTCCACATTTTAGTAAATCCCACGTCTATTTCCAGTATATAAAAAATATTTTAAAAAAATTAGCCAAAACATTTCTCTTATCATCATAAAATTAACATTATTTTGTTGAAATATAAAGTTGGTGGGCAGCCTTGAAGGTGCATGTACGCAATACGTCTTGACTCTCAACTACCTATATAACAAGACCGAACACCTTCCATAGTTCCATATGATCGCAACTGTGTTGACATGTGCACATTTCTTTTTCAGCAATGATATAAAAAAAATTTAAAAAATGTCAGAATCTTTGACAAAATTAAGCTATTATATATAATAATTATTTGACAAAATATAATTAAAAAACAATTCACAACTTATATATTCATCATACTCTCATAATTATATATCGTTTAAATTGTTCGAATAAGAAATAATTAATTTAAAGTACAAGAAGTTTTATTCGACTACTGTTTATTTGAAAACTAGTATTTTTTCCCGTAATAATATTACGGATTTGAAGTTTTTAATAAGGATATTTTAGATATTTTAAATTATTCGGAAATTTCGGGGTCGGGGTGGGGATCTTGGCTAGGGCTCCCGTGCTTGCTTCGTAGGAATTTCACCCCATCTTCATTTTCTAAAGGAAAATTTCCCGCATCCGTATCTTCATTTAGGACAGTATCCGCGGAGATCCCCGCTTCATGAGGATTTTTAACAACTCTAGGTTAGTTGGAATCCGAAAGTGTTTGTTAAAGTTAGTTGGCAATTTGTTGAGGTGAGTTGGGGGTGGTTAACCAGAATTATTTACAGATAAATTTTTGGAAGTCACTTAATGGTAGCTCAGTAAATAATTAGTCAATCAAGATAGTTCAATGATTAATTTGCCGAGGTAATTAGATATTCAATAGAGAGAGTGGTAAAAGAGACGAAAGTGAGTTATGAAGGAACTCTTTAAATTTGGAAAAAATTAAGAGAGGTGGATAAAAAGATGGAGGGAATGAGAAAGATAAATAAAAAAAGTCGTTGTCAAAATAGTAAAAAAATTCGTTATAAAATTATAGATTATTTATATAAATTATAGAACTATAAATATATTATATATAATTATATATAGTTAATAGAGCGTGAATGATGGAGATAAATAAAGAACGGGAGAGCGGGACACAAATGATGATGAAGGGAATAAAACTACTTATTAATTTTGGAAGAAAATATTTCAATTTAATTGTTAAATTATGTGCCATATTTTAATTATTGTCAAATTATTGATATATTATAGAACTATAGATATTATAAATATAAAAAAGATAAAATAAGGGGAATATAAGAAAAATAAAATGGAAAAGGAAGAATGAAAATAGAGAAGAAAGCTGGGAAGAGGAGGAAGGAGAAAACTCCTTGATTTTGGATGTAAATATTTTATTTCAATTATAATAAAGAAGTGACATGTGACATATTTTGGTTGAAAAATTAAGAAATGTAATAGAGAAGTAGGATAAGGAGAAGAGAAATGAGAGAATTGTTAACTTTGGAGTGAAATATTTAATTTCAATTGCAATGAGAGAATGACATGTGACACATTTTAGTTGTTAAATTAAGGAGGAAGATAGAGAAAGATGATAGAAAGATGAGAAATGAGAGAGTTCCTTAATTTTAGAGGGAAATATTTAATTTCAATTGCAATGAGATAGTGCCACATGGCACATTTTGGTTGTTAAATTAAGGAGAGAGATAAAAAAAGAGGATAGGAAGAGGAGAATGGAGAGAGTTCCTTAATTTTGAAGGGAAAGATTCAATTTCAATTGCAATGAGAGAGTGCCATGTGGCACATTTTGGTTGTTAAATTGAGGAGTGAGATAGAGAAAGAGGATAAGAAGAGGAGAAATGAGAGAGCTCCTTAATTTTGGAAGGAAAAATTTGATTTCAATTGCAATGAGTGCCATGTGGCACATTTTGGTTGCATAATTATATATAGATAATAGATAGACTAGTATTTTTGCCTGTAATAATATTACGGATTTGAAGTTTTTAATAGGGATATTTTAGATACTTTAAATTATTCGGGAATTTCGAGGTCGGGGTGGGGATCCCGGCTAGGGTTCTCGTACTTGCCTCGTAGGAATTTCACCCCATCTCTATTTTTTCAAGGAAAATTTTCCGCATCCGTGTCTTCATTCAGGACGGTACCCACAGGGATCCCCGCTTCATGAGAATTTTTAATACTCCTAGGTTAGTTGGAAGCCTGAAAGTGTTTGTTAAGGTCAGTTGGTAATTTGGTGAGGTGAGCTGGGGTGGTTGACCAGGATTATTGACAGATAAATTTTTGGAAGTCACTTAGAGGTAGCTCAGTAAACAATTAGTCAATCAAGATAGTTCAATGATTAATTTGCCGAGATAAATAGATATTCAATACAGAGAGTGTGATAAAAGAGACCAAAGTGAGTTATGAAGGGAATGAGAAAGATAAATAAAAAAAGTTGTTGTCAAAATAGTTAAAAAAATTCGTTATGAAATTATAGATTATTTATATAAATTATAGAATTATAAATATATTATATATAATATTTTATAGTTAATAGAGCATGAATGATGGAGATAAACAAAGAACGGGAGAGCGGGACACAGAAGATGATGAAGGGAGTAAAATCACTTATTAATTTTGGAAGAAAATATTTCAATTTAATTGTTAAATTATGTGCCATATTTTAATTATTGTCAAATTGTTAATATATTATAGAACTATAGATATTATAAATATAAAAAAGATAAAATAAGGGGAATATAGAAGGAAGAATAAAAATATAGAAGCAAGCTGGGAAGATGATAGAGGGGAAAACTCTTTGATTTTAGATGTAAAAATTTTATTTTAATTATGATAAAGAAGGGACATGTGGCATATTTTGATTGGAAAATTAAGGAAGATGATAGAGAAGTATGACGGGGAGAAGATGAAGGAGAAAACTATTAATTTTGGAGTGAAAGATTTAATTTCAATTGTAATGAGAGAATAATATGTGATACATTTTGGTTGTTAAATTAAGGAGGGAAATAGAAATATGATAGGAAGATGAGAAAGGAGAGAGTTTCTTAATTTTGGAGGGAAATATTTAATTTCAATTGTAATGAGAGAGTGTCACGTGACACATTTTCATTGTTAAATTAAAGAGTGAGACAGAGAAAGAGGATATGAAAAGGTGAGTTTTAGCCTCCACCGAGCCAAATGGTGTGGAGCGTACACCGCAGTGCTGGCATCTCCATGTGCGAACACGTGGGCGAAAAGTGGGACGCGTGGAATAGTGCGTGGCTGGTTTATGACTTGCTCAAGGTTTGCATAGGTCTTAGTGTAGTTTCTGATATTGATCCCGCGGGGTTCGAAATGTAATAAATGGGAAATTGAGGGTTTACGAGGTGAGAATGGGAATGGGTTTCTGAACACGGTTATGTTGCGCCTTGAGGCCATGATATGATTTTTTTCACGAGGCCTTATCATTTTATTGTTACATGCCTTTGATATGATTTTTGTAAAAAACTAAGAAATTGCTTTGTATTTTATAAGTGGCATGAGAAGTTTTTCTCCCATGCTTAATATGTTGTTGTTATGGATTTTTTATAATAAAAATAAATTTAGAGAAAAGAAAATGATTATTACAAGGAAAATAATGAAATTTATAACAATACCATTGCTGAATTGACTTAAAAAACATTGTTTTTTAATATATTTTTATTTGGATCATAAAATTTCATGTAACAAATATACCGAAACTCTATAACATGTTTCCATTAGATAAAAAAACAATTATACTTTCAATATTTCACTTATTTTCATTACAAAATATGCATAATGTTCATAAAAAAATATATCAAATTAATTAGTATTATTATTTATTAGTAACATAAATAATATGTTAATGATAAAATTCCCCATATTTCAATTATTTGGAAATTTTAATCTTTTTATTGTTTAATATTTTAAGAAATAACAAAATTAGATAGTGATATTATAAATTGATTATCAATAAAAATAAAGGTCTTGTAATGAGTTTTCCAAAAAATAATCTTTAAGGATATATTAATTAAAATTTGGAATAGAAAATATAATTTGTTTTAAATTTACCAAAAATAAAATAAGTTCTAATTTTATTAGGGATATCGATTCAACAAAATTAATTAAGTATCATTAAATTAATTATTTATAAAACATAATATGTTAACACATGCAAATTGTGCCACACTTTTTTTTTGGTATTCCTTTTTTTATAAAATCAATTTTATTATTATTGTTTTAAGTCACAACTAAATAATAAATAAGAGAGCCATTAATAGAAAATTAGAAATGCCAATCTAAAGCAAAAGATACATATTACAGTCATTTACATTTTATTTGGTAGGTGTTATATATAGTGTTTTCTGTGTATCAATAATTTTTTTAAAAAAGAAATACAATAACATGTAACCCTAAAGTGTATAATGAACATCATGTTCTTGGTATGTTCTTGGTATTACATAAAAATATTATGTTAACATCCTTTAGATTTAAATATTAAAAAGTAATATGGTCTAAATTTAGTTGGAATATTAATGTTCCATTTTTTCAATGAAACATTTTAAACACCTCCTGTAGACCATGGTATATCATGAGAATCGTTTTTTAATAAGGAAAGAATAAAGAATGATTGGTTTTTTTGGTTGACCGTGGAAGAAAACATTTTATTTCAATAAAAGAAAAATCCAGGTTGAAGGAAAAAAAGAAAAAAATGATCGATAGGGTTTTCGCTCTTCAATTTTCAGCATTCAGGGAGGGTCAACTTGGACACTTGGTGAACAAAGGCAACTTCTCTTTAGTTATGGAAAGAATCCAAGTCCTTACAACCTATGGTCCAACAATTAGGCCTGCTTCTCATTAGGGGCGCCATAGAATTATTCTGCACTTAGGGGTCATCACCTAATATATGAATTCTGTGCAAAAGACTGGACACGTGAGCAATTACCTGTTTGAAAGGACCGTGGTGGAGCTCCACCTCTTCTGGCCCGGTGGAGGTAGAATGGAGAGAATATTTTAATTTTGGAGGGAAATATTCAATTTCAATTACAAAAAGAAAGTATCATATGGCACATTTTGATTGTTAAATTGAGGAGTGAGATAGAAAAAGAGGATAGGAAAAGGAGAAATGAGATAACTCCTTAATTTTGGAGAGAAAAATTTAATTTTAATTATAATGAGAGGGTGCCATGTGACACATTTTAATTGCATATATATATATATATATATAGATTAATATTACATGAATTTTAGTTCATTATTTATATACTACTTTTTTTTCATAAAATTACTCACATACTATAATTCCTTGAGTTATACATGCCATAATCAAACCATATGATCATATACAACATTAAACTTCAAGTATTTTTTAGGGTAAAATTATTACTTCAAGCAATTTTGTAAAGAGTAATGCTAGGGAGTCAACGTTAGTGTAATTAGAGAAATAATAGGTGGTAAAAGAGGAAAAGAGAAAAAAAGAAAAATTGATATTGGTTTCCTATGGACTCCCTAACGTTAGCTCCCAAGACTTTCTCTATCGTAAATTGCATTGATAACAAAATTTTGTTGGAAAGATCGATAACTTTAATTAGTTCAACCGATAATATTTGGATTTTATAAGAGAATTTTTTAAATTTACTATAATATGGAGAAGTTAATTATTTGCATTTTATCATGATAAATTTAAGTAATTTCAGCATACATAAAAGGTAATTTTATGGTAGCCCAGATACTTGTGGCTAAGGATGGCATTTGGTTGACTAGCCAGCAGCGGTGGAATTATCAAGAGAGCCATTTGCTTCTTTTATATATAACTAATAATATTTTTATGTGATGACAAAATATTAATTTGATTGGGTTTAAAAGTTGAAAAGTTATTTGACAAAATATTAATACAAGAAGGACAACAAAGAGAGCAAACAGAACACTCTCCACTATCTCTTGTGTTTTGTGTTTTGCAAGTGCTATTTTAGTGTTTTTGAGATAATTTCCCTTTATTTTTATACTTAAATAATTTAAAAAAATGAAAGCAAAATATATATTTTTAAAGAATTAGTAAACAGTACAAACATCATAACCGCAAACGGGTGATCGCTGCCAATTACATTTTTTTTTTTGGGTCTGGGAAGGCCAATTACATATGTTAGGTGGCTTGATTTTCTTTTTTTTGGGCAATCTTTGTCTTGGATTCTCCTCCACTAAGGTCGGACACTGTGACAAAAATGTTGTAGCTATGTTTCTTTTTCTTTTATTTGTGGTCAAGGCCTCAGGGGTAGCTTAAATTCTAAATATTTTTGTTTGAACTCTAGCCTATTATAATGGACTTTAGTGCTATCTAGTCTTTTTTTTCCTTCAAGTATTTTTCATTATTTTTACTTTTTTTGGACTTGAAGTTTTTTTTCTAACTCTGGTCTTTGGTCCATTACCGTCAAGTCATAATGATTTATTTTTTAGCCCATATGTTATATTGGGCTTCGTTGTTCTACCAATATCAAAATCGTTTGACCAAACAAATATGTACACAAGAGAAGGAACGAAAAGGAAAAATTATAACCGAGATCTCTAGAGGGCGGTAATGAAAAATCTCTCAATACTCAAGTACTCAGGATTAAGATTAGACATTTACATTTAAAAGGACTTTTTTCAGTATTACACTTAAGGCTTTACTAAACCTTGCAACAAGTGCACTCGGACCCAAGAGAGGTGGTATTGTTGAGTGTGTGAGTATTGTGTGTATATATTCGTGACGTAATGGCTATAATTAGGGGTTGTTGTCAAATCAATCCTATTAAAGAAATAAACAAACAAAAGAATTGTGTCCAAGATTTGAAAAAAAAAATTACGACAAATTCATACAAATATAATACTTAAATTTTATAGGGTTTTGGGCCTTTGGCCCCTTTGAATACCAAAAAAATTATAGGGTTTAAAGTTTAATTATTTTATGCATTAAAAAGGGGCCCACTCAATGAATATAAAATATTTATTTCATTTTTTTTTACTAAAGATATGTTGGGGAAGATATTCGAATCCGAAATTTTTACTAGGAGAAATAGACATATGTCATTTGAGCTATAACTCATTAGTATAAAACATTTACTTTATATTGTTTGATAATTACTAATTTATTTTTAATTATATCTTGTGTTATTTTTTTAACTATTTTGTGAAAATAAATTAACACAAAAGAAGAAAAAATGAAAATAAAAAAGTTAGAAGCACAACTATTTTAATTTAAATTGATTAACACTTCAGCCTAGCACTCCAATATCTTTAACTCAATAACTTTATTTTTAAATAAAAAAAGGTATTGGGACCAATATTTTTTTAACAATAGTTAGCCAATAACATCTTAAAATTTTCATAAATAAGTTATCATTTAAATATAATCAAGTGATTATCTAAATAGAAATAAATAATTTTTCAAATAGAAACATGTGATAATTTAAATAGGAACAATTACTCATCTGAAATAACTTTTATTCAAATTTGATAAATCATGGTGGTGCGACATTGTGATGGTGGTTGACATTGTGGGAAAAAAAGAAGAAAAAAGAGGATATAATGGTGATACGGCATTGTAAAGAAGAATAAGAACGAGAATAGTTGGTGGTGATGGTAGCTATGGTTGTGGTTGTGGTGCGGCGTTATGGTGGTGGCGCGGTGCTCAAGAAGATGAAAAAGGAGGAGGAGACACTATGGTAAGTCGTGGTAGTGGTGTGACGTTGTGAAATGAGAAGAGAGGAGAATGAGAGATAAAAGATGTTGATTATTGTTGTATCTCATTATATTGATTCCATAACACTATTATTTTATATATCGTTTGTTTTAATTATTTAAAGAAAAAGTAGCAATTTGGCGGATGAATTTGGATGCTTTCTAGGAAAACTGCCCATAACCTACTTGGGAGTTCCTCTAGGTGCAAATCCGAAAAGGGTGGAAACATGGAAACCCCTTATCCAAAAGATGGAAAGCAAGATGAGTAAGTGGAAGTCAAGATTGTTATCAAAGGCAGGTAGGCTTACGATCATCAAATCGGTAATTAATAATCTCCCTCTGTATTACTTGAGCCTCTTTAAGATGCCGAAGCTGGTGGCAAAAAATATTATCTCAATACAATCATCATTCTTTTGGGGATCAAAAGATGGCAAACGAAAATTTGCCCCTGTTGCTTGGAGTGTAATTCAGCAGCCAAAAGAGCACGGAGGACTTGGTGTTGGTGATATAGTGATAAAAAATGCAGCCCTTTTATTCAAGTGGTGGTGGAGGTATGTGAAGGAAGATAAATCTATGTGGAAGAAAATTGTCTCGTCATGCAATGAAATTCCCATCTCCTCGGTGGAGTTGACAGCTTCTAACCCAAAATCTTCATGGCCATGAAGAGATATTATTAAAGGGGTTACTGAAATCACTGAATGCAAAAAGGTGGCGGAGAATGGAATTGGAGTATTGGTTGGAAGCGGGGAAAAAACCAGATTCTAGGAGGATTGCTGGTTAGGTGATTTTTGCATAAAAGATAAGTTCCCGAGGCTCTTTGCCATTTCGTCCCAAAAATCTGAGAAAATTGCTAATTGTGGTTTCTGGGATGGACTTGTGTGGAATTGGAACCTTACCTCGAGAAGACCTCTATTTGAGTTGGAGTGTGAACACGGTGAGGAATTACAAATTTTATTACATAAAGTTGTTCTTTGTGCAGGTTTAGAGGATGAAACAGTGTGGAGACATTCAGAAAATGGAACTTTCTCGGTAAAATCTTTCATTGATGGAGTAAACGTGATCAAACTAGGTGTTCCAGAAGCAAGATAGTGCTATGACAACATATGGAGAGGACTCATTCCGCCAAGAGTGGAGATGATGAATTGGTTCGCAATAATTGGGAGGCTTAATACTAAAGAGAGACTTGTCTCTCTGGACATATTAAGGCTTCAGGATGTGGGATGTGCTCTATGCAACCAGGCGGTGGAAAGTATAGATCATTTATTTATCCACTGCAATTTTGTATCTGAAATTTGGAGTAAAGCTCTAGCCTTGGAAAGAACCACATGGGTGTGGCCAAAAGATCTGAAAACGGCTTTTGACTCGTGGTGCTCACAAGATGGTATCAATATGGGCAAAAGAAAGTGGTTTAACTTATGGTTTGCTATAATTTGGATAACATGGAGATGCAGAAATACACTGAATTTTGAAAAGAAACAGACAAGCGTGGCTGAGGCATGGGAATCAATCAACTACCACTGGAAGGAATGGGATCTACTTGCCTCAAAAAAGAAGAATCAGCAATCAAATTCTATCCACAGGCGGCCTCTGACCAGGACTCCCACAGCGGTGATTGAAGGACAACTAAACTGGTGGTTATGTGTTGAGTTTGTGAGTTGCAGAAATGAGATGGCAGTAAGTGGATATATGGTGAATTGTAATAATATGATGCACGTAATGGCTATGTGAATTTGTGAGTGCATGTAGTACAACTGAGGCGACAATAAAAGGAATTGAAATTGTTGCCCAATTCATTCTGGAGGAGACAATTGGTGATTTGGAGAACCTGAATATTATCACATCTGATTCAAGCATTATAAAATGGTCAAAGGAGGGTGGCAACACATACTGGAGACAAAACTTTGAGAGGAACCTATTCAAAAACATGTGCCAAAGTATTGGTCAATTGCACTTTGAGTTTTGCGATACTAAAAGATTCAGTCTTCTTCAAAGATGGAGTGCTCTAGCAAATGAGGAACATGGCAGCAGAATCGTGTGGAATTAGAATTACTCTTCTTTAACTTATTATTGTTTTGTAATGACAGTGACTGATTGGTCTGATAGTATAGGGAGTTATGAATATTCTTAGTGAATGGTATTCCACCCTCCCTAATGGCAATGCCGAAAGGGTTGGTGGTATACTATTTTTGGGTGTTATGGCGTTTTGTCAAGGATAAAATGCCTTGCTCTTGGTGATCTATAGGATAGGTCCTGGTGATATGGGATAGGGGAGCTATGTCTTTTATTTTGGTCTTATTTCTTTTGAGTTTTGTTGTACCGAACTTTCTCTCCCACTTTGTGGTCGAGCTTTACCCTAAATTATCGAAAAAAAAAATTATGAATTACACTACTATGTTCATTGCCTTTAAAAAGTATGGATAAAAATATTTAAGATTGGAGTATTTTTTTCTTCTCAAATTTGTAAAAAAAATTTTAAAAAATTTTAATTTAATTCATTTTTATTTTTAACGTTTTATATTATTTTCAATTATATCGTGCTGTTAAATATTTAACAGTTAATATGTAGTCAATAATATTTTTTAAATTTACCCTTAAAATGCTATTCATTTTATCATTTTTATGACGAAAACAAAATTATATTTCTTTTCTTTTTAAATCATTGTCATTTTTAAACTCACTTCCTGGCTACTCCTACCACCATTATCATCTTTTCATCCTTTTCACCCTGCACCATCGTTATAATCTCCACAAGAACTCATTAAATGTTTATATTTGATAGGTGTTAGTGTTGATGTTGGTGTCTTGACGGTGATAAATGATATATAAAGAAGAATAAAATTAAAAAAAAAATCATGTATTAAATATAAAAAATTGATAATAATGATTTAAAGTTATTTAAAAATATTAAGAGTAACATTAAATCATATTAAATATTCAAAATATGTTTAAAAATTTTTACATAATCAAATAACAAAAAAGAAACTTTACCGAAAATTTGAAATTACTAATTAGGTGATGGATGGCGTGTGTTTCAATTTGCTATTTGGGTCAAGGGACATTCCTTTCAGCATCTTACCTCTTCGTTACTCTGATGGAGATTATAGAAGTAAGATTAGATGCCCCTCCGTAAATGACAACTCTATAATCGCAATGCATCAGAGTGTCAGACTATTAGAGATATAAATCGAGGGACATTGTTGACCTTTAACACATTAATATTAATGACAGTAATTAATATAATCCGTAGTAGAAACGCACCTCATCATATGCAGTGTATAATTCCAATATGCCTTTAATAATCACTTCTTAGCCATTCTCTCTAATTAAAAAGGATAAATTATTCAACATTTATTGATGTTTCTGTCAAAAGAAGAAAGCGCCATTACTTTTTGTAGCTTTGATTCATAGATTGATAGCTGCAAATGATGAAGTTGGTCATGCCTGTCACTCGGATAAGGTCACTTCAGCATACTGCATAATAGACCGCACTAAACAGTAAACATTAACCCAAATAATAAATAAATGTAAATATAAAGTTAGATATTTTTATTTAATTTTAAACATAATTAAATAATTTAAATAAAAAAATATTATAAATAAATAGAAATATAAAAATAAATGTAGATATTTATTAATTTAATTTTAGAAAAAAATTAGATGATCAACTATTTTAATTGATTTTGGTCAACATACTTGATCAACAATTCAACTCCTGTAATCAAACAACACAATATCATGTTTTTAATTAACATTGAATAGTAAAAACAAAAACATTAACACAATTGAATATTGATAATCATTTGTTGATCAAAACTAATAAAATATGCTAGTCATCTAATATTGCTCTTAATTTTAAAAAATATTACAAATAAATTTTTAAAAATATATTTTAAAAGACTTTAAAAATATTTAAACTTTTTCAGGTCAAAAAATATATATTTTAACTTTTTAAAATCATAAGTAGAAGGAGATAATTTTTAGTTTTAGTGCTGCTTTATCAAGTTAAGACAAAGCCTTTGTATCACCAAATGGGTGTGGACTTTGACGGGGGATATATAATTGGTTCCGAGAGTGCTAGGCTAGCTAAGACATCAAAATGAACTTAATTAGTTATGACAAATAACTCAGGTCAATCATTAGTTGGAATGTTGGATTTGGATGGAGAGGGGAAAAAAAGTGACATGTTTCCCTTAAGAAAAATAAACGCATCCTTAATAATAGTAATTACTATTAGTTATATGAAGCATACATCAATCTGATACATACATTAACTTCCCTACGATAACCCGTAGTATATCTTCACTACGGAAGTATCGCACAATTTTTTTTTCCTCCCCAAAAAGAGCAAGTTTTGATTTACGCTCATCAAGCAGTCACTTGTTTATATATGGACAAAACAATTGTCATTCTTCCATAATGAAAATGTTGGTATTTTAGTTTAGAATAAAACACCCTTAAGTTCATCAGAAGGCACACCACTGTTGCTCTCATGTTTAATAACCCCACATGCCAAATAAAAGTGTTCAAAGTAAGGTAACGTAATTTGGTTAATAGTAATTAGTAGCACAACAAAAATGTTCTCAGCTGATAAAGCAATTTTTTTAAAAAAAGATTGATTTTATTATCGACCAAAAAAAAACAAATTACAAGTTCAAGATCCTAATACAATCCTTTCAGCATGCACTCCTACCAACAATCCTAGAATCCATAAGACATCATACATTAACACCTATAAGCATTTAGTACTTATATTGCCAATATTTTAAGATAAGAGAATAACGTTCAAAACTATTTAAAGGAAATAATATCTTTCCTCTTTTGTCTTGGATGCTAAGCAATATAATATCTTGTTGCAAAATAATTGTATCTAATATTTTTTTCTAAGATTACAATAAAGATTTTTAAGTTATTTTCATATGAATATTTTTTATTTTGATCATTAGATGATAAATTAAATGATTAAATTTTAATATATATAAAAAATTCCCTTTTTAAAATTATTATTATTTTTTTTCAAATTGTAGCTTAAAAGACTAAATTCTTTATGTGTATATGATTTTTACATCTTCATTGTAATTGTTACTTTTTTTTTTTTAATACTCTCTTTTGATATTCGAAATTTCACCCTAACCTGATCTAAGTAGGGCACCTAACTATAATGGATGGGTTTTTCAAAAAAAAAAAAAAAGAAACTCTAACTGCATAGACGCATTGTGTATACTATATACACAAAGATTTTTTTTATTATTTTGGTCACCGTGCATGGGCCGTCAAAATGGGTCAAACCCGTCGGACCAATTCGTTTATTCGTTTAAACAGACAGGCTTTTGTCTCTGAATTCGGACCGTTTAAAATTCGGGCTTAAATGGGCTAGCATGTTTAACCCGAAAAAATTTAGGCTTAAACGGGCTAACCCACGGACTAAACGAGCTGACCCGTTTATTTAATATATTTTTATTTTTTAAAAAAAATAGCATTTTTTTCCTATATTTTATCTTATTCGACCCAAAAATCCGATCCATCAACTAGAAAACTTTATTTTTCCTAAGATTTTTTTGCTAAAAGAATATATTTTTTTGTCAAAATTAATTTTTTTAAGTTAAAAATTAATTAATTTATTTATTTATTTAAAAAATAATTAATTAAACGGCCAGCTCGTTTACCTTTCGAGCTAATCATAAATGGACCGAACTAGAAAATTTTTAGCGCGTATAAAATCAGGCTAAACGGGTCGGGCCTAAATGGGTCAGGCCGCCCGTTTGACCACCCTAATTGTATATACACAAAGTTTAGTTGAATTATATCTAAGATGATGATGGACCTTATATATAGTGTTCCTCCTTAATTTTTGTTCTTGGTAATAAACCTCAAACGCGGTACTATAAGGATAAAAATGAGGTACAAAAAATAATGGATTTGGATATGGACTACGATCCAAAATGGACCTCCTAAGAAACGTGATTGACGGCTAAATATGGGCCATGAAATTAGCAGCTCTAAAGTCTAAACCCTATCCAAACACCCTTTGAAATCAAAATACAGAATTCCCCAAACACCCTCTGTTACTACTTACTACTATGTGAGATTGTGTTTCTCTAATCAATGATTTCATGAGGGCAGGTGATTGTTCAGCTTTAAACTAGATCCTAATCTTAATATCATGATGATCGATACCAAAATCACTACTATCATAATAATAGGCCATGATATATGTCACAGCTGCTACTCATAAGTTACAACAGCAATGTGACCCTCCTCCACGTGTTGACAGCACATAATCTAATTGCATGTTACTTGAAATTATTTTGCAGGGTTTGCTAGCTAATGCTTGGTACCTTGCTACCAAAGGCAAATCCATATCCATATAATATACACAGTGAATACACACAAAGGAGGAAGGCTTCCATCTATTTCTTTCTTTTCTTTTAAAATGGTGGCCCTTCAATCTTCATCACCAAGAAACCCTAAATGGATAGCTTCCTAAACCCATATGGGCCATTCCACAACATAAAATAGGCAATTAATAAATTGGTTGACACTCTTTAACTTCAACCAATATGCATATATTTGGTTTGATATGTCATGTGGATGCTGATACAAACACGGCTAAATATACTAATTTCAATTTTTTATATGATACAAAGATATCGCATATATATAACATGTAACGAAATTTTTAAAAAATTGTAATACTATCTTTATATTTTATTTATATTAAAATATAAATTAATATTTTTAAGTATTTTTAATATATTTTAATTATATAAAATATATAAGATGATTTTTGTTTTAATAAATAATAATATATTATTATTAAACTCATTTTGAAGATATATTTTTTAAAAAAGTTGGACATGCGAAAAAGTGATAATATTTTAATATATCAAGTATGTTTGAATAATTTTTTTTATTTTTATAAAAACAGGTGAATACGAAAGATACGCGTGTTAAACATGTGTTTAAAATATATATTCAACATGCAAATAGGACAATACAGTGAAGTGTTTAATAGTAGAAGCTCACAATGAAAACATAATTAAACGGATTATTAAATACCATGCAATAATTGGCTTTTAACATCCATAATCTATTATTTGCTATGATTCCAAACCAAAATTAAAGTAAATTAATGGCATTCACTTACCACCAACCGATACCATTTTGATCTTTCACTCATTTTATACGAACTATTACTTTCTTCCTACCCCCTATTACTAGATGATTCATGATCATTCATGTGTATGTAATATTCAAGAATCCAGACTAACTGGATCTATTTCCAATTTCTTTTTATACATAATTTGTACATAATAATTTTTTTGAAAGGAATTAAGAGCGCCAATTAAGTGAAGTAAGGTATCAATAATTAATTGAAGTGCTTGAATCTGACAAAACTCCCTTCTTGGATCTTGAAGAGCCTAATAATTGGGGTACTCTAAATCAGGTTACCAAGTGGTTTATTGCTTAAGTAACCGAAATTCAACAAAATACGCGTCCAATAAGAAAAAAAGAATGAAGCACATCCATAATTAAATTAAATTAAGAATTGAGTTGGGGGGAGTAATTGAATTTGATGTTATGTGAAAGGAGGCACACGTGACGTAGGGTAGATTTGGGTGCATAGGATAAGATACAAAATGAATGAAGCTGGACCGTACACTCCACTCACATGCACACGTTCCTTTTAAATCCACCACTGCACCACACCACTCACCACCACCCAAATAATCATCGTCTCTGCCCTCAAAACTACTTTATAAGCTGTATTCCACTTTCACTCTCTACTCCCAAAACACACTCTTCATTCTTCAAATTCGAGCATGCACAGTTTCTCCCAAAATCACATTAGTATTTGCAGTTTGCACTCCCGTTTAAACCTTTTTTGTTTTTTTCTCATCTTATCTTACGGGAGGCTAATACGTAATAACACACTAGTAATTATTGAGGGCGTGTTTTTAAAGGCTTATCAATTAAATTTATTTTAATAATTTTTATTTATAAAAATAGTTATATGTTCAGTTAGAGAGTAATTCGAAAAGGCACCCAAAAAAATGAGTAGTTTAAAATTATAAGTTTCGCGGTTTTCAATGACAACCCAAACATGATTATTTTTTGAAAGTTTTTTAATGAGTTCCCAAACATATTCTCATTCAGCTTTTTATATGATAAGATAACAGACTGGGCCATGGGTGATTAATATTTTGAAAAACAGCCAGAAATTAACTATTTAGCCATGTATAGGCATTTTTTTAAAAAAAATTGACGACGGTTCAATAGAATTTGAATTTATTATATAAAATGAGATCCGAGTGTGTCACCGAAAAAAAAAAGTGAAAAGAAAAAAGAAAGATCCGAGTGGCTCGGTTTATATTCCTAAGGTCAAAACATTGGATTCTATAATAAAAACGAATGGAGGAAGCAGGAGGCAGGGAAGCAGTAAAACCAGGTAAAGTATTCTGGTTGGGTGGTCTCGATTACATAAAATCTCTAGACTCATAAACAAAGAGGGACCAAGCACATATACCCAAATTTATACAAGAGAAGTAAGTTAGTATATGAGAAAGATTAATAATATGCAAATGAATTTAAAAAATAATTGAATAGTGATGGTACTCGTATAAAGTAATAGTAATAATAGAGTAACAGTAACAGAGAAGTTTGACCAGGTCAAAATCAGAAAATGGTTCCCTCCCTCCAAACTCGAAAATCAAATCACGACTTTCGAAGAGGCCTTTGTTAGTTGCTTCTTTAAGGAAAAAATAAAAGCGGGAGATGATACAGTATTACAGTTGGAAGAGAGAGACGAGTGGGGCCCGCACCGACTAGGCCTCAGGATAATATGGGCCCTATTTTGTACCCCATCAAAATTCCAACCAAATACGTACACACCTAATTCCACCCCCACCCCGACCCCACTCCCTCTCATCTTTTGCAATTTTGCTTCAAATCATGATGCCTAAATAGGCAATCCATCAACGTCCATCACCTTCTCAAGAACCATGTTTTTTCTTCCCATCAATTTTAAGATCTTCGGACATAATTAACATAGCATATACAGAATTTATCTCCATATCCACCCAAACAAACTAACCATCTTGGCTCAATTCCACTAAGGGAAATTAAGCAAAAAAAAAATAATTATGAAAGATAAAGATGGGGAGGGGGGAGAACTTAGAAGGTAGCTTGAAGAATTACACAAGAGATAATTATTTATTACATAGTATAAATTATTACATATACCTTATACTATATCAAGCAAAAGGAAGGGATTGTACCAAAGGTATGGGTAAAACCCTTCGTCAATTCCTTGTTAGCTTGACTTGGAACACTTTTTCCAATTCCATACACCATACCTTACACCCTTGTCCATTGTTGCCCCATAACATGGAAGAAAACGACCCGCGTACCTTATTACAACTAATTAATTATTAATATTAAATATTAATAATAATAATATTAAGTACCCAAAAAATATTAGAATAAGCTTCTTCCCTAAACTATTTCTTTCACTATTGCATCATACTAGAAAACAGAGATTCCAGAAGATGCAATCCGTTACCCCAAAAAGCTGGATGTTTTATTGCGACTACACTACCCAAAACACATTCATTGAAAGCCCATCTTTCATGCATGGACCCAAAAAAAACCCAAAATACCAAGTTAACTACCACAAACTAGTACCCAAATTTCACTATTTTTCATCTGCATGTCTTTTAACTAGAACACATTTTGTTGAGTCACAGAGTCAATAAGTCCATTCCTGAGGAAGGCGAACTTCGTAGCTGGATGCCTCTTCGCGCCGTGCCCTTAATCTCTGCTGCATCAGAACCGCGTTTCTTCTTGCCAACAATGCATCTAAAAAAATAGGTAGAAAAAAATTCAATACTGAACCTAAAATGAAAAGTTAAAGACACATGAACAAGAAAGGCCAGGCTTACCATAATCAGTGGCAAAAGCGTTGGAGAAGCGCGGTTGAAGAGTTGGACAATTAAAACCTTCCATGTTCATGTTGAGGGCGTGAACCACCTTAGCCGGAACCACAACGGGTGCAGAACCTGAGAGAACGAATTAAACCACAAATTAGACACAAATGAACTAACAATGTAAAGTGATTAACCGAATCCAGCAAGTAATTTAGGGTTTGTACCATTTTTCTTTCGAGGCTCGGTAGTGTTCCCATAATGGCGAGGCAAGAACACTCCTGTTCCACCAGAGCTGGCTCTTTTGGGAGCAGATCCAGGCGGAACCGAGACCCTGAGCCCAGATCCACCATATTGCATGGGGCTCAGATTCTGTTGAGGTTGGGGCCATGCAGATTGGAGACGGTTACCACATTTCACATTCTCGTAACTAACTTCACGCGCTCTGTTCTGCTGTGGAAGAAGCCAGTAAGCGTTATTAACAGCCTCCTGCCTTTCCCAAATGGAACCACACTGTTGCTTCAACACCTGCTCTTGACAAACCTGAACAAAAAGAAGAGATTTAGATTCAAGTTTTTCAGAAATACATCCTTTACAGAGTTTCAAGGTGGATTTGTTAGGCAAAACAGTTAGTTACCTGAGGCGCGTGGTTACAAAACGAGTGGCATGCGGTGGCGCGTGGAGGGTTAAGAAACGCTCTGTTGCTCTGAGACACGTGGCCGTTCATCTTCATCCTGGCGACTTGGCCTGCGGCTTGGTATATCACATCCCATGGGTCGTTTTGGTCGGGGAGAGGCGTCGTCGACGGCGAAGGAACACGGGAAGATCCGTTCGGTGTTCCTTCGCCGGAAACTAAGCTGCGTCCGGACCAGCTACCGAAACCGCTCAGTGTTGACTGAGGTGACCCCGCCATGGCGCCAGATTTGCATCCCTGTCATAACCAAAAAGAAAATGGAGCGTTAGCTTCAGAAGGAAGAAAGAGAAAGAGTGTTATTGAGGGTTTGAGAATGTTTTGTTACCTCAGGTTTCTCAGTGGCGGTGATGGGTGGGGTGAGTTGTTGTTTGCGTGACTCGTGAATCGTTGCCTGGCTGAGCCGGCGACTCAAGCCGGCGAAAAAGTCTTCTTCCTCATCGCTGCTCTCCGTCTCGGTGGACCCAGCCACGGACTCCACCGGAGAGGTCACGCCAAACTCGTACGGGAACTCGGAAGGGAAGCCGAAAACGGCGTCCGGGTCGGATTTTGAGGAGCCCTTTGCTCCGTCGAGAAGCTGCGCCGGCGGAGGAAGCCAGAGACCCGCGTCGTCAAGGAGCTTCGCCATGTTTGCAGATAGAAGTTGCTGGGGTTAATGAAGAAGAAAATAGGGATGATGGGAAAGAGGGAAAGAGAGAGAGAGAGAGGGGAGTGAAAAGAAGAGTAGGGTGGTGGATCATAGAATGTTGAAGACAATGTTGCTTTTATTAAGGTTTCAGGGTCTCCTTTCAGACACTTCAAATTCTTATTTTATTGTATAAAAACAAATAAAAAAGAAAAATAAGGGGGAAGAGAGGGGGGTGCGCAATTTGCAAACAACTGGAAGAAGGGCCCAGTGGTTGGAGACATTTGTCCTTGTTTTTGTATGCAACTCACCTGCCATTTGTCCACTCTACTCCCTTAATAATCTCCTTTCAAATTAATCTAATTAATTAAACACCACCGTTTACATTGGAACATGCATCGTTACCAACTTACCATACCACACATATTTTTTATTTTAGTTTCTGTGTTTATTAGTATATATTCCACATGGGTTATTTTAATTAATCTTGACAACTTTTTGCTTTCTTTGGGATATTTTTTTTAAAACATTATATATTTTCAAATCAAATTTCAAATTTCTTACACTTCTACACTAACGAAGGTTTTACTATTCTATCACCATATGTCTCAATCAAACCATATCTAGGTCCTTTTTTCCTTTTCTTAGGCACTACTCTAGTTTCATTTTGGGTATATGGTGGTCAACTTCTGAAATTTGGTCACCTTACATTTGATGCACATTATGATGTAGAGGTAAATCTGAATAAATTTACATGTACTTTTTTCGGATAAGTGTGATTTTTGATCTAGTAGTTTGCAAAATGATTATACGAAGGAAATTAACGTCCTAAAGAATGCAATTGGGGTGAGTTTTGGCTTATGACAAGAGTGAACAAAAATATTTGCAGAGAGATTTGCCATTTTTTATAAATAACTAAAAAAGTAAAAATGTATTTGGTTAGTCCCTTAAACTTTTTCATTATGCTAATATGTAATAAAAATAAATTTAGATACACACATCATGTATATTTATTTATGTATTTTTACACTTAATAAGTTGAATTTCCAAACATAGAAATAAAAAAGTCTAGCGTGAATCATAACAAAAAACAAAAAAAAATAACAATAAAAATTATTTGATATAAATATAAATTGATACAGATATAACATAAAAGATTTTCTTATAATACAGATTTTACACCTTATATTCAACAAAAATTAAAGTACTATACAGGTGTGAACACTCACATCCCTTAAATAAAACTTATATATGTATCATTTATATTTATACCTTATAAACTCCCAAAATTTTTTCATATTTTTATTGGAATAGATATATTTTCTTATAATATTACCAATGGATTAATATGCTGCATTTTTGTCAATTCCAATTACGCAATTAATGCAATTAAATTTTCAGGTTTTTTTATCTGAATGCGCAAGGAAAATTCTTTAATTCCCAAAATGCGCATGACTTATTTTTATTCCCAATATACGCATGCTCCATTTTGCCGTTACCATCAGAGAAATAGATTTCCTCTCCATGTCGCCATTGCCTAAGGTGATATGCTCATTTGCTATATCTGCTACCATCTCACGGTCGTCAGGAGAGAAATGGTAGCAAGATGTGATTGCCCTCTATTTCTCCTGTACTTTAGGCGACATGAAAAAGTGATTGCGGATAAATCTAGCAAAACATTAACAATAAACAAGAAGAAAAAAAAATATCAAATTTTTCCGATCAAAATCAATCAAACCCACCTCCTATTAGTTCACCTCAACACCAAAGTGTAAATGACTCATTTATATTCTCAATGCACAAATTAACTGTTAGATACATATTTTTTATTATTTTTTTCTTCCTTACAGAATACTTGAATAATTCTTAAAAAATATTATACTTATTTTAAATCATTTATAAACTTCCATGATTTATTATGAAGGAGAATTAACCACTAATAATAAGTTGAAAAATTCAACTACTATTCAAGTAATAAGATATGATTTTGTTATTTATTTTTCCTGATAAAATAATTAGTTATTAATTAGTATAACAAAATCACTGCAAAAATGTTTCGAAAAGGTTTTTTTTAGCTTCAATTTCCAATTTTTTTTAAGTATATATATGCTACCCCAAGGATAAATTATATTATTTAAACTGACTTTTCAAAATAAATTCATTTTACTTCCAAATCTAAATGATGTTTTATCTCGTAATTAATAAAAAAATCATTTAGAAAATACATAAATATTTTTTTTCTATAAAATGTTACGTGCACAAAAAAGAATATATAAAAGTATTAGACACCACAAAATTAATTTTCTTTTAAAATGACTTAATGACTTTATAGAATGAATAAAACCAAATACAACAATGATAGCGACCCAATTAAACCAGCAAAGTGTGTGTTTGGTTTAGCTTTTGTAAGATGAGGTTGAGTTCTTGATTTTTATTAAAATTGAGTTTGTTTAACGTGATTTGTATTTGGATACTTTAGTTTAAAAGTGATTATAATTGATAAAATAATATTTGCATAACAATAATCAAAATTATATTTTAGATGTAAAATTATAAAAAAGGGTAAACATTATATTAAACTTTTAATATTATTTTAAAAAAATTTATATTACATAATTTTAAATTATAATAATGAAAGGTAAACAAATTTATTAAAATTTAACAAAAATAACAATAAAATGTATGAAATACAATGTTAAAAATATGTATTTGAACATCTAAAACATCATTTATATTACATTATAAACCATTTATACATATAATCTATTAAGTCCACCTACCAAGTTATTTTATCACGTATATCATATGTCTAACATGTAAGTCAAAATACATATCACAAGCAAAAATCAAACCATAACTATATATATTCAATAATTCAGTAATTTATTTTAACCAAATAAATTCACTTAGTAGTTTTTTTATAGCCTCTCAATTTTTTTCTTTTTGCATAATGAATAATTACAATAAGAATTTTTAAATACTCAAACAATATAGGCACATAAATTAATCAAATAATATATATATATATATATATATATATATATATATATATATATATATATATATATATAT
>JASCZI010031018.1:0-14110 GCA_036250425.1 Stylosanthes scabra
CGGCTATAGATTTTCTCAAAACAAGTTTGATAAAAACATTTTTCATGTGTGTATGAGAGAGAGATATTGAATTTGGTTTTTGACAATATTTATTACCTAAGTCCTACACACTAAGAAGGTCTTCAATCTTGGTCTTCTCGTTGTCGTTGTTGTTGTTTTGTTTTCAAGTGGATCCTCAAATCTTTCGATGGTTGTCATCAATTCCATAATGGTTGTCATTCATCAAAACCTAATCATAAAAACCTTGCATGCATATTGTAACATGGTTTACATCCAACCCATGTTATATACAAAACATCAAAACGAAGCTAGGAGGCCCGTGGTATGTGATAAAGGCCCAAATTTATAAAAAACTGGTTTTGTGTCCAGAAGCATAAATTCTATATTTATATTATTTATTTAAAAAGAAATCCAAGAAAGAAAGGTCCAGAAGAAAAAGAAAATTCATTGGAAAAAAAATTTATTTCCTTAGGAGTTAGGACACAAATTAAGAAGTATGTATTGATCAACTTATTAATTATAAATTTTTGTGCGATTTAATAATTATTTGGTCACACTCAATCAATATAATTCTTTTTATTTTTTATGTCTAAATTACCTTTAAGATTTTATTTATACTACTAAAATTTTTCTCCAAAAAATACAATTTCATTTTTTACTCAAGTATATGCATACATTTTCCTCTAAATTATCAGTGTCAAATTAGAGGAGACTCTTCACATTATTTTTTCTATCTATTCTTCATATTCTCTTATACATAATTTATTTAATTATTTGTTTACATATGATATATAAATATTAAAATTTTAAAATAATTTATTTTACCCAGTTGCTAAAAAAATATTAGTTAAACATTCATACTGGAAAATCGTCATTTATGTTATTACAAGCAAAATACAAACCCAAGAGTTATTAGTTATGTTATATTTATGTTTACTAACATTTTGATCTATACGACATATCAAGTTGATTTTTTTTCTCTATTATTAGATACGGTAATACTACATGTACACCTCTTTTTGGTATACACCTCCAACCAAGTCCAAATCGAACAGGTTTTAATATATACAACGAATATAATTTTATAGTTAACACGAACAGGTTTTAAAACATGTTGGTTTGTTTTCAAAAACCTGTTCGTTCTAGTAGTAATATTCTGTTCGTGAAGCAAATAGAAATCTATATATACAATGAACATATTTTATAGTTGACACGAAACAGGTTAAAAACCTGTTCGTTTGCTTTTAAAAACCTATTCGTTCTAATAGTAAAAACCTGTTCATTTGGGACTTGGTTGGATGTGTACATCAAAATTAATTATATTGGATAAGCCATATGACTCAGAGTGCTAATATATATATTTTGTTTTTAATATTCTTAAAAGATTAAAAGATTTTTAATATTTAATTAATTTAATTCAATTTTTTTCTCCTAATATATAAAATAATTAGTCAAATTACTTAATGAGAAAAATAACTAATAAATAATGAAAAATATTAGGGAGCCAACGATTTATGATCAATAGAGAGCCCTCACATAAGTATGGATGATAAGTCATATAAATTTTGAATGATAATTTAATTTTGGATATATAAGTTATGAATGATATCTCATATAAATTTTGGATTATAATTTAGTTATTGACTTCCTAATGATTTCCTAACATTGATTTTGTAGCATTGTTCGTAAATAAATCATGTTGATGTATATTTATAAGAAAAAATATACAACAATAATAATTTCTTAACCCAATTAACTGCAGGCCCACTACCTAAATCCTAAACCCTAAACCGGCTAACTCCTCTCCATGGCTTGGCTTGCCAACTGAGTTGCCACTTGCTAGCATGAGAAATCCGATGCAATGCGTACTTTCCCAGCATATCATTATATTTAACGTACACTGGGTAATGATTCTTCGGGTTACATGTGCATCATGCACCATCAACTCGCGTGCCACACACTTCTTTCCGGTTTAATCCATGCCGTCCCAGTTCTTTTTATTATATCTTAACGGCTCTGCACACTGTCATATGCATATGACAGGAAGTACACTGTCATATGTGAAAGTTTTCCTAACTTATGAAGCCGTTACTCGTTAGATACTGGTCCGGTTTTGATAACCTTGATTTTATGCATAGCCCTAATTCCTCTGTCAGTGGTTCACTAGGCAGTAGGCACGACCCTCCTTCCTCCATCCTCCATCTTCCCACAACCCACTTTCTCCGCCACTCCTCATTCCGCCACTATTTCAGTTTTCTTCTTTCTATTTCTCTCAACCAATGCAAACCATGTTTTCCAACAACCTTTCATTGATCCCTCTGAAGAATTTTCGAATTTTCTCACAATTTAACCATGTGTGCACAAAAACACCCTTTCCGTCTGATCCCCTTCCACACCATCAATCACAGGATTCTGCAAATGGCCCCAGCAACCACTTTTTGAAGAAAATCGATGATTTTCCCATGAAAATTTCAGCTGAAGCTCAATCACACCTAGAGGTTATTTCAAAAGACTATGTCTTGGAAACCCTTTTGAGCCATAAGGCTGACCCCAAATCAGCTTTGAAGTTTTTCAAAGGAGTGGAGAGAAGACGAGGGTTCGTGAAAACTGTTGATGTTTTGTGTTTGTTGGTCCATATTCTGGCTTCGAGCCCGGACACTTATGGGGTTCTACGGAATTTGCTCAACAACTATGTTTTTGCAGATTCTAGTCCTACTGCTAGGGTGCTTGTGGAAGAGTTAGTAGAGTGTTCTAGAAGGTACGATTTTGAATCTGATTCACGGGTTTTCAATTATCTTTTGAATGCTTATGTTAGAGCTAATAAGATCACAGATGCTGTTGAGTGTTTGAGATTGATGTTAGAACATGATGTGGTTCCTTGGGTTTCATTTATGAACATCCTTTTAACTGCATTGGTCAGGAGGAACATGATTAGTGATACATATAGCCTGTATGATGAAATGGTTCAAAGAAAAATCTATGGTGATTGCTTTACCCTGCATGTCCTAATGCGTGCATGTTTGAAAGAAGGGAAGATTGAGGAAGCTGAGATGTATTTCAGTCAGGCAAAGGATAGAGGGTTAGAACTTGATGCAGCTGCTTACAGCATTGTTATTCAGGCTGCTTGTATGAGGCCGAACTCCAATTCAGCATGTGAGCTGTTGAAGGAGATGAAAAAGTTGGGTTGGGTGCCATCTGAGGGTACATATAATTCTGTGGTTGCTGCTTGTGCGAAACAGGGAAATCTTGTAGAGGCATTGAGGATTAAGGATGAGATGGTTAAAAGTGGTGTTCCATTGAATAAAATTGTGGTGACGAATTTAATTAAAGGATATTGTGAGCAAGGGAATGTTGATAGTGCATTACAATTGTTTGAGGAGACTGTTAAGGTTGGTGTTACTCCTGATATGATTACTTTCTCTGTTTTGATAAATTGGTGCTCTAAGACTGAGAATGTGGAGAAGGCATTTGAACTTTACTCCCAAATGAAACTCATGGGCATCCAACCAAATAATTATATTGTAAATTCTCTGTTAAAGGGATTTCGGAAACAGGATTTGCTTGAAAGTGCATATATGCTAATTAATGAGGCTGTTGATCATGGTATTGCTAGTGTTGTTACATATAACATCCTTTTATGCTGGCTTGGTGAACAGGGGAGGGTTAATGAGGCTCGACATTTGTGGGACAAGATGACGAGTATAGGAATTACACCTTCACTAATTTCTTATAACAACATGATACTTGGTCACTGCAAAAGGGGCTGCATGGATGATGCCTGTAGTGTGATGAATGATATTCTTAAGAGTGGTTTAAAACCAAATGTTTTTACATACACACTTTTGATAGAAGGTTTTTTCAAAAAGGGTGATTCCGACCGTGCCTTTTGCATGTTTGATCAAATGGTAGCTGCAAACATTGCCCCGTCAGACTTCACGTTTAATGCTGTTATAAGTGGCTTGTGCAAAGTTGGCCGGGTGTCGGAGACAAAGGATATGTTGAACAATTTTCTGAAGCAGGGTTTTATTCCTTCTTCTGTGACATATAATAGCATGATTGATGGATTTGTCAAGCAAGGAGCAATTGATTTAGCACAGTCTACTTACAGGGAGATGTGTGAAAGTGGAATTTCACCAAATGTTATCACATGTACTAGTATGATTAATGGACTTTGCAGAAGCAGGAAGATTGATCTTGCCTTGAGAATGTACAATGACATGAAAATCATGGGTTTGGAGATGGATATTGCTGCATACAGTGCTCTCATTGACGGTTTCTGCAAAGTACAAGACATGGAAGGTGCATGCAAATTCTTCTCTGAACTTCTGGAGGTTGGTTTGCTTCCAAACTCAGTGGTGTATAACAGCATGATTAGTGGCTTTGTAAATGTGAATAATATGGAAGCTGCACTTAGCTTTCACAAGAAAATGATAGATAACAATGTCCCATGTGATTTGCAAACATATACCACGTTGATCAATGGACTTTTAAAAGAGGGTAAATTGAACTTTGCTTCAGATCTTTACTCAGAGATGCTTTCTAAGGGTATAATACCTGATACTTTCTTGTATAATGTTCTGGTAAATGGACTCTGCAACCAAGGACAGCTAGAGAAAGGTCTCAAGATCCTAAAGGAAATGGATGGGAATAATATAACCCCTACTGTTCTTATTTATAACACTTTAATTGCTGGACACTTTAGGGAGGGGAATCTGCAAGAAGCCTTTCGACTACATGATGAGATGCTTGATAAAGGTCTTGTGCCTGATGACACAACATATGATATTCTTGTAAATGGAAAGCTCAACATTTCCCATGCTCATGCCAGAGCATGACTTGCATAAAATGGATTGAGGACGTACATTGCAACAATAGCCTTAATCTCACTGTGAAAGTTGTTGAATGATTGGAAATTGGTCTCCCTTTTTATTTTAATTTTTCTTTTTGTTATTAAGGACCAAGAAACAAGGAACAGCTTACTTTGCTATCTCAGCATACTAATTTTTTTCACACAAATTGTAATTGTTTCTTATTGATTATGGGCCCCCTTATCATATCGAAAACGACCTACATTCAATTCTATGTTGGGTCTCAACAGCTTAACATTCTCAGTGACCAGATATTCTGCAGAATAATTAAGTACTCTGGGAAAAAAGAATTTCCAGTAGCTACATTGTGGCAGTGCTTGCTTGTGGAGCTATTACATGGGGGAATACACTGTTCAGGTGTGATCTTATTGTTCCTTTAGTAATTATGGATTGTATATAACCTGCCCTTCTCTTCACTGTAAAAAATGATATATGATAGACTACAATGACATCATTTGATCCATATAGTTAACCACACTTTTTGGGATAAGGTTTTGTTGTTGTCAATTTTACCATTGCCATTGGTCATGGAAGGGTGATCCTCTAGTATTTATTTATTTATTACTTTATTTTATTTTTAAATTAACTAATCATATTGGCTATTGCCTATTGCCTATTGAGTGGAACTTAAATTTAGTTTAGTTTAGAATGGATACTCTTTTTTCTGATTACTTTAGAATGGATGTCTATAATTTTTAATGCTTAGTACTATATGCTGTGGGACCTTGAAGTTTGGAGAAACAGTATTGAAAATTAAACTGTCACAATTACTGGAATTTTGGTGGATATAGAATTGCAGTTGGGAATTTGGGATAGGAAAGAAGAAATGAATCTAATAGAGGAGAAGAATGTAACCAAGGAGAAGTCATGTCTAAGACATTTCACAATTTCATAATGTGTGATATAATACTTGTCTGCTGTTTATACTATTTATTTCTAATAATATCCTATATCTAATTCTATTTCTATTAATTGGGCTAAGTACAACTATACTCATTACATTTGGCATCTAAATAATCATTGAACTCCATTGGCACCTGAATTAAGTAGATTACCCTTTTGCAGTTTGATTTGATACGTGAAAGAAAGAGTTAAAATGAACAATTGTTTGGCTATATAATTTATTATACCCCGTCACTCATGATATCTGTTATACTATTGGAAACGAATTGCTTTTTAAATTTAAAGTTCTAAAATCTAGTGTTCGTTGTATGTTGATTAAAATTTTCTTCCATATAGATTATCCATACCATGGATTGACAAGAAAGTGATTTTTGGCTAGTCAGAGAGTGGAGTTCAGTTAACAGGCTAGACATTAGCCGATGGAGCTAGATCCAAAAAACTGGAGCAAAGAAAGGGCGGTGCAAATGCTTGACTAGTTGCTTCAGAAATGCTTTAGATGAATATGTTGTGAATGGTTGGACAAGTGAAGCAACCGAAGTACCAAACACCACTTGTGGCGCCTTTGTTCCGGTCAAGTATCGCTCTCTTTGATCTTGGTAAGGAGATGGGAATAAAATTAATAAATGCATACCCCTTGACTCTTATTTATGCACTATTTCACTGATTTTCTACAGGAAATCCACTTATAGGGAGTAAACCAAGACAAATGTTTACATTATATGGCTCTATTAGTCTATTATGTAAAAGAAATTAATTTGGAAGAGGGTTTTCAAAAGAACCGGTATTGAAAAAAAGCTTTATTTGCAGTGAAGGGAAGAACAGGAAGCACTGCTTCAAATCCAATACATGAAGGCCTTTCTGCACCATAATATATCTGAAGCTTTGGGAACCTTCTTTTTCCTTTTTCGGGGTTCCATGTTCCACTCAAAATAGAGCAAAGAAGGAAAAAGACATTGGCTCAAGAAGTAAGGCACATTGTCATCTGTGAATATACTGAGATACGCAGGAGATTTAATTCACTGTAAATTTGGATTTGTTATTTCAGTATGTCTTGCTTAATTTCTAGCATTACAATGCAGTGTTCAGTTCATAATGGAGGAATTAACTGTGAGTATGATGGATATAGTCTTTGTTATAGGAGGTTACTAATTGGATTGAAGAAAAAATTGAGAAATGAGATTCGTCCGGAATTTCGTTCTCAACAGGAAAAAGCGGTTCTCTCCTTCTGGTGATTGAATATAGTAGCTGAAAGAAAAAAAATGATATGCTGGATTCGAAGAATGAATATCTGAAATAGTGAAATGCTTGAAAATTGGTGCTGTTTTGGAACAGCTGATAATGGTAGGTACTTTGTAAGGATGGGATTAACCGTAGAATCATCCAAGACTAAGAGCCACGTACGTGGTGTGTAATTTATGGTGGCTGAAAATCAGTTTTGTAGCACTGCTGCGACAGATTTCAGTTTTATTTATTTACTTTTTGCTCAGAGTCAGTGAGTTGGAAGAAATTTGTCTTAAATAAATTAATAAAACAAGAATAATGCTACGAAACTCACATTAGGGAGCCAACAACTAAGTTATCATCTAAAATTTATATGAGTTATCATCTGTAATTCATATATCCAATATTAAGTTATCATCCAAAATTTATATAAGTTATCATCCGTAACTATTGTTGGCTCCCTATTGGCTATAATATATTGGTTCCTTAGTCTTTTCATGCTATTTGAACAAGTGAATTGATCAACCAAGTGGTTAACCAAGTAAACTTGCAATAACACCCCACTCTCACCATCACGCGCTTAACAAACAATTGCTTTCGCAAAACGTAACCAACTCATTCACTCTCACACGTACTTAAGAAACCGCCTCAGAAACGTTCGAAATTCATCAAAAAACGCTCAAATTCAATTGAAATCCATCAATTTCGGAAGAGAAGCAACAAATACTAGATTTAAAATCATCAAATTGAAATCGAAGACGCAGAAAAACAGAAGGAAGAAAAGCAACAAAAGGTAACAGAAGCTACGAAAACGTTCAACAGCAGCTACAACACTTGGAATCGAAAGGTAAACTTCAATAAACACTTGCATTTAACTACATTTGCATTATTTTCAGTCGAAACCACTTCGTTATTCTTTTTGTGCATTTTAGGTTAGTTTTGATTTCGTTATTCGAGATTTGAATGCCTTCTTTGTTATTTCGGTGGATTCTAGCTTAATGTTTATCTGCATCTTGAGTTAGCTTTGTTGATGATGTTTAGTTCAGTTTTAGTTTCGTTATTCGAGATTTGAAAGCATTCTTTGTTATTTCGGTGGATTCAGGCTTATTGTTTGTGTGCATCTTGAGTTAGCTTTGTTGATGTTAGGTTTAGTTCAGTTTTGGTTTCGTTATTCGAGATTTGAAAGCATTCTTTGTTATTTCGGTGGATTCTGGGTTAGTGTTTGTGTGCATTTTGAGTTAGCTTTGTTGATGTTAGGTTTAGTTCAGTTTTGGTTTCGCTATTCAAGATTTGAATGCCTTCTGTATTATTTCGGTGGATTCTGAGTTAATGTTTGTATGCATTTTGAGTTAGCTTTGTTGCTGTTAGGTTTAGTTTAGTTTTGATTTCGTTATTCGAGATTTGAAAGCATTATTTGTTATTTCGGTGGATTCTGGGTTAGTGTTTGTGTGCATCTTGAGTTAGCTTTGTTGATGTTAGGTTTAGTTCAGTTTTGGTTTCGTTATTCAAGATTTGAATGCCTTCTGTATTATTTCGGTGGATTTTGGGTTAGTGTTTGTGTGCATCTTGAGTTAGCTTTGTTGCTGTTAGGTTTAGTTCAGTTTTGGTTTCGTTATTCGAGATTTGAATGTCTTCTGTATTATTTCGGTGGATTCTGGGTTAGTGTTTGTG
Organism: Stylosanthes scabra; assembly: GCA_036250425.1. Lineage (NCBI taxonomy): Eukaryota > Viridiplantae > Streptophyta > Magnoliopsida > Fabales > Fabaceae > Stylosanthes > Stylosanthes scabra. The sequence goes on from JASCZI010031018.1 coordinate 8,664, forward strand.
TGCATTTTGAGTTAGCTTTGTTGCTGTTAGGTTTAGTTCAGTTTTGGTTTCGCTATTCGAGATTTGAATGCCTTCTTTGTTATTTCGGTGGACTCTGGGTTAGTGTTTGTGTGCATTTTGAGTTAACTTTGTTACTGTTAAGTTTAGTTCAGGTTTGATTGCATAATTCGAGATTTGAATGCCTTCTTGTTTATTTCGATGGACTCTGGGTTAGTGTTTGTGTGCATTTTGAGTTAGCTTTGTTGCTATTAGGTTTAGTTCAGTTTTGGTTTCGCTATTCGAAATTTGAATGCCTTCTGTATTATTTCGGTGGATTCTGGGTTAGTGTTTGTGTGCATTTTGAGTTAGCTTTGTTGCTGTTAGGTTTAGTTCAGTTTGGATTGCATAATTCGATATTTGAATGCCTTCTTTGTTATTTCGGTGGATTCTGGGTTAGTGTTTGTGTGCATTTTGAGTTAGCTTTGTTGCTGTTAGGTTTAGTTCAGTTTTGGTTTCGCTGTTCGAGATTTGAATGCTTTCTGTATTATTTCGGTGGATTCTGGGTTAGCGTTTGTGTGCATTTTGAGTTAGCTTTGTTGCTGTTAGGTTTAGTTCAGTTTTGATTGAATAATTCGAGATTTGAATGTCTTTTTTGTTATTTCGATGGATTCTGGGTTAGTGTTTGTGTGCATTTTGAGTTACCTTTGTTGCTGTTAGGTTTGCTTGTGTTTTCAATTCATTCCTTGTCCCCTGTTTATTTCGGTGCATTATGGTTTTTCTTTTATGTACATTCTATCTAACATCTTGTGTACACTTGTATTCTACAGAGAAGATGGGAAGAAAAACTATCGTAGAAAAGGAAAAGAAGAAACAAACCGATGTCCAATACGATGTAAGCTTCTATTATATTTCAGTGGAGTTTAGATTATGTTCAACTATCTAACCTATGTTTTCCAACTTCTGCAGAAAGGTCACAGGACCAGGCGTAGCCCTTCTTAACTTGCCAAGACTTACATAGGCTTTTCAAATCAGAAAAAGGCTCTTGTGCACGAGATGGGGTTTGGTGCACTGGCGGAAAATGTGTCGAACTACAATTTCAGCAATTTGATCATGATGGAACTGGTGGATAGCTTCCATATACTGAACAGTACCATCAGGACTAATATAGGAAGGTTTAAAGTTGATGCTACTAAAGTTGGGCATGCTTTGGAACTGAATGCCACGATAGGTCTATATCGACAGAAAATGCTCAAGAAGGAAGTGCCTCGGGAACAATATGAAGTTGCAGACAAGTTCAGAAAGAAGTCTTTGGCAGATTTGAGAGATATGGTGACACAGATAAAACTGGATACCAAAAAAGACATCACAAATTTCAAGAGAGCGTTCATCCTCTATGTGCAGAAGGCCATCTTGTGTCCCAACAATTCAAAGCCACTCTCTCCGAAAACTTTACCAACAATTCTTGATGTGACAAATCCGAGAGCGATGAATTGGGGGCAGCATGTGTATAGCTTTTTGCTGAATGGAATAACAGAAATGAAAAAGAAGAATTTGAAGAGTGTTGACGGCTGTGTCTTTGCTCTTCTAATAATCTATTTCCAAGAGACACATTTTGGGGTGGATTCTGAAGAAGCTGATGCTCAACCTCCATGGCTGGAGTACTGGAAATACAACACGTTGAAGCGAAGAATAAAATATGAGTTCGAAGATCCAGCTTTAAGTATGTTTGAATTCCCTAAAGTCCATAGAAATAATAAACATGTGTATGCTCCTTCTTTGTTATTTCGGTGCATTCTGTGTTAGTGTTTGTGTGCAATTTGAGTTAGGTTTGTTGTTGTTACATTTTGTTTAGTTTTGATTGCATAATTCCATATTTGAATGCCTTCCTTGTTATTTCGGTGGATTTTGGGTTAGTGTTTGTGTGCATTTTGATTTAGCTTTGTTGCTATTAGGTTTTGTTTAGTTTTGATTGCATAATTCCAGATTTCAATGCCCTCCTTGTGATTTCATGTTGCAGGGTCTGGCCCACCAAGCTAAAATCAGGACGCCAACAAGAACACAAGAAAATAAAAACCAAAATAAAGATCACGCCCACAAAAAATGAAATCATGAACAACACACTCGCAAAGTCATTGAAAATCGAAGGACCTTCACGGAAGATCCTTGGAAAGAGAAAGCAGACTGAGGAGGAGAAATCTTCATCAGAATTTGAACCAGAAATGGAATCCGAATCAGAATTAGAATCTGAATCAGAAATTGCATCAGATTCAGATTCAGAAAAAACAATATCTGAAGATGAGAAGTAAGTATTTTATCTAGGTGCAATTTATTTCGGTGCAGTATAGAATAGTATTTCGGTGGAGTGTAGCATGTTATTTAGGTGGAGTTCATAATAGTATTTCGGTGGAGTGTAGGATATTATTTTGGTGCAGTTTAGAGTATTATTTAGGTGGAGTAATTTGTTTCTGATTATTTGTATTACTTGTTCACAGCGTGGGCAGAATAGAAAAAATAACAAAGAAAAGGCATAAAGCCATTAATGCTGCACTATTGCAGCCTCCTCAACACGGTGAAGCAGACGCTAATCCTGGTGCCGCAATTGATGCTGTTGCTGACCCTTCTAGTCAAGTAAACGTCAACCTTTCTAATGATGTAGAAATTGAAAACATGTAAGTAAAAATTGAAAAACTGCGCAAAAATAATATAATACTTATTTTACTTATTTGTTTCAATAATTTATTTTACCTTTTCTACATGGAACACTCCTCTAGGTGATACTGAAAGTCAAGAAGATCCTACTAAGGATGCTGATTCTACTGCTGCAATGGGGGTTGAAGGTGCTGAAGAAAAGGATACTCATCACGATGCAGTGATTGTTGATCCTACAATAGAGACGGCTCCTCCTAAGCATACTGTTCCTGCTGCTGCAATGGGGGTTGAAAATGTTGAAGAAGAGAATACTCATCACAATGCTATGATTGTTGATGCTACAATAGAGACGGCTCCTCCTATGCACATTGTTCCTGCTGCTGCAATGGGGTTGAAAGTGATTAAGAAGAGGATATTGCGATTGTTGATGCTTCAATTGCGGAGCCTTCAAGTATCATAGAAGAAGCAACGTTGACAGACATTGTTGAAAGAATGTAAGTGAATCTGTACACAAAAAATATTCAACATTGCACACAAATAATAAAGTCTGTTACTAAATATTAGTTTCCCCCCTTGCAGTACTACTCAACAACATGTGGCGTGAGAAAAAAAATCTTGAAGAATCTGTGACTCGTCCAGAAGAAGAAGTGCCGGAGCAAGAGTTGACACTCAGAGATTTGACGGAAATACAAAAGGCGTAAGAACCTAGATATTTCCTCCACATTTGTAATAACATTTTGTGTACATTTTACTCTTTTGTTGCTGTTTTTCAATTGAATTAAGTTGGCTTATAACTTCGGTGGATTCTGGCCTACAATTTGTGTACATTTTACTCTTTTGTTGCTGTTTTTCAATTGAATTAAGTTGCCTTATTATTTCAGTGGATTCTGGACTACATTTTGTGTACATTTTACTCTTTTGTTGCTGTTTTTCAAATGAATTAAGTTGCCTTATTATTTCGGTGGATTCTGGACTACATTTTGTGTACATTTAACTCTTTTGTTGCTGTTTTTCAATGAATTAAGTTGGCTTATTATTTCGGTGGATTCTGAACTACATTTTGTGTACATTTTACTCTTTTGTTGTTGTTTTTCAAATAACTTAAGTTCCCTTATTTCTTTTATTAATATTAATTTTGTTAATGGTTTAACTACATTGCAGCACTGCAGAAGATGATGCCACATCTGTAAAAACTACAATTGAGAAGCCTCTGTTTGTTCAACAATGCTTGGAAAGGTAAGAAACCTTGAAATCCACCGAAATAGTATTCCAAAATGCACACAAATATCTAGATTCCATTTTACCTCTCTGTTTTATCTTGCTGTTTTCATGTTTTTACTTATTTCTTTTTTGATTAATATTAGTTTCTTTTTTATTTAACTACGTTGCAGTACATCTGTACAAAAATAACCTGTGATTGTTTTGGCATTGGAAAAGCCTAGTGACAAAGAATCTGTGGCTGTTCCAAGAGAGCCAGAGACGGCAGATTCGGATGAATATTTGCATTTCACACCGCCTTCGTTTCACCTGCTAACCCAAGATCAATCGCAGCAAGAGGAAATCCATGCTGAACAGAGAAAAGTTGCTGGTCCCGTTAAGGAACCAAGTTCTCAAGAATTTGGAGAAGAAATTATTTACACACAGGGGACGCTTGATAGGCTTGACAAAGAGATGAATGATATGCAAATGAAAATAGCTGAAAAGAAACTTGAAAGAATCCTCAAATTGCGGGAAGAGCTTAGAGAATTAGAGAATGCAGAGACCCCACAGAAACCTAAAACTAGCAGGACACGGATCTACAATTGGGCAACACAATGCAAAAATAACAATCAGTACGAATTTCTTTTTAACTTTAAAACTGGCAAAGCTTATCAGGCAATGAGGGACCACTTCATGTCATTGGACCGAGAAGCTAAAATGGATTTGGTGGTAAGTGCAAAAAAAAATCCTGATTTTGTTGATTGTTTTATTCATTTTTTCTGCGTAATTCTTTGCTGATTTGTTCTCTCTTTTTTTTAAATTAGATAATGCAAATAATGTGCATCCTGCACAACAGAGAAAATAACGAGAGGTTCCGAGATATGATCTATTGTGTCCCCCCCCCCCCCTCTTCTTTTGGTATCATCCCTAATCTATTTCTCTTCATTTTCTTTTTGGTATATAATGTAACCGTGTTCCTTACATTTTCTACTTTTCTCTTTATTTTCAGAATGGTATGCTTGCAGCGTATAATCATAACTACTTTGATCCATGAACAGAACGTCCGTATTCAATTAGAACACTGACAGAAAATGACAATAACGAAGGTCTGCATTATATTGACAAAGATAAGATGAATAGAGCTCGTTATGTAAGTTTCTTCAATATTTCGGTGGATTTTGGAATACAATGTGTGTACATTTTAGTCTTCTCTTGCTATGTTTCAAATAACTTAAGTTTCCTTATTATTTCGGTGCATTTTGGACTATATTTTGTGTGCATTTTACTTTTCTCTTGCTGTTATTTAAAGATAACTTAATTCCTCTTACAAATACAGCTGTTTGCCCCCATTTTATACGGATCTCACTGGTGGCTGTATGTGATTCAAGTCAAGGGCAAAAAGTTTTATGTTCTTGGCTCGAAGAGCATTAAAAATCCAAGCGGGGAAAGAATGAAGCTAAACAGATTCGCTGTGAGCATAGTGCCTTTGATTCCCTTTTTTTTTTCTAAAAAATTCATCTAATAATATTCCTAACTTTGGTTTATCTATTTTTAGTCCAATGTTATTGATCAAATATTGGTCTATGCGGAGGGGGGGGGGGGGGGGGACAATGTTTCCG
>JASCZI010031019.1:5015-26707 GCA_036250425.1 Stylosanthes scabra
TTTTTTTATCAGTATATGTTAATTAAAATTTTAATTAATTAAATTTTAATTAATAAAAGGAAAAAAGAAAAATAATAAACATAAGTTAAGAAATATTAATGAGAATGTATCTTTAAAGATAAAAATAAAAATAAAAAAAGCAAAGCATATAAAATAATATAAAAACAAATAAACACAAGACTTCTTCGTAAAAGACAAGATAGGCTATGAGATAATTGAATAAGCGTTAATGTGCTATTAATTGTCTTGTTATTAATTATTCACTTGTTATTAATCGTTACTACACCGGTATACCCGCTCCAACAAGTTAAAAAATGGTGCTGGTGCACAATAGACCGGCGCAGTGGCATGGTGCCACTATTTTATAAGAGGCACCACAGAATTTGCCGTTACATATAACGAAGTTTAATTTAAAACTTAATGCACGTACTTTGATGTGATATGACTTATGAAGATATTACGTTATACTACAAATAGATTTTTTTTTTCAAACAGAGTTTTGATTTTGATCAAAAAGTAAAAAGAAATAAAATATTTGAGATAAATATAAGAAATTTAAAATGTTAGATTAAAAGTTAACTAGAACGTTGGACCTAAAATAATATTTTATCCTAAGAATAAAATAAATATCCAAAAAGTAGTTACATACTCCTTTTTATATTACAAGAATGTTATTAATTTACAAAGTTTGGTAATTATTTTTCAACCATTCAAAGTATTCATCATATCATTAGTTATCTAGTAAAAACCGGCCAACGGAGTATGATTTGAATTTGGGTAATTTATTTTGCGTCAAATAAATAAAGATATCGACTTTTTAATTACGTTTTATTTTTTCAAGATGCATTTTTGTACTCGATTCTAATATTATAAATAAAAAATACTAATATCATCTAACTTCAATTTTCAACTTACATGCAAAATAAAAAACATTTTCTTGCATTAGAGTATTCATAAAGTTTTATTTAATAAAAAGTTAAATGTATATCTTGACTATATTTATAGAAGTATAAATAATTTACGTAGGAGTTATGAAAATTTTTTAAATTATTTATAAAGTAGTATTTACTTTTAATTTGTGGCTAACCAAATAATTATGAATTGGTTTTTTTTTAATTTGCCCAAGTTTTTAATAAATTAACGATATAAAATATTCATTTTAATTTTTGAAATTTAATTTTGAGGTAACAACTAAAATAAGACGTTTATCTTAAATAAACAACACATGCCATGTTTCTAAGATAAAATAATATATAAAATAGATAATAAAAACTTATAATTAAATAAAAGAGTTTGATGTGAATATTTATTAAGAATGATAAAAGATTTTTGTTATTACTTATTAATATATACATTAAATTGATTTTAACAATTATTTAAAAATTTATTATTTGGTAAAATATAAATTAATATATTTGATCTAGAAAATAATTAAAAATTGAGACAAATAACAGTGAGAATAAAAAATTCTTATAAAATATTAGTTATTTAATCCAATAATATTAACTATCAAATAATATTAACAGTGAGAACATTTTTTTATTTTGAACAAATAATATTAACTATCAAAATTGTACTATATACTATTAATTTTTTTAAAACAATCAATGACTAATTTTCAAAAAGAAAAATACTTGGGAACCAATACATTATGACTAATAGGGAGTCAACATATACTATATATGAGTTACAGATAATAATTCATACAAATTTTGGATGATAAATTAATCATTGAATATATGAGTTATAGATGATAACATATATAAATTTTGGATGATAACTTAACTATTAACTCCCTAATGGCCCCCTTACGTTGGTTCTGTAGCATTTTTCTTTTGAAAAATGCAGTCCACAAAATGTAAAGAGACTTAATTTCCTAATTTTTGAAGGTAATCTAATCTTTTATTAATATTAAAATTTTTAAATTAAAAAAAATATAATTTAGTAAAGGTTGAGAAAATAAATTTATCAAAGAAGATGAATAAGAAGAGTAAATTTAAGACAAAAAATTGAGGAAAAAATGCATAGAAAAATAAGACACGTAAGTTATAAAAAAAAAAATATGAAAAAGATTGAATCTCTTAAAACAATTTTCTAATTCTTTCAATATTAAGTTAAAACTATATCGTTATAAAAAGTATTTGTTTGTTAGCATAATATTTAGTTGGCATAAGGCACTGATTATTTTATTAAATATAACATTAACAAAGTTTAATATTTTGTTGAAAAATAATATACAGTAGTCATACACAACCAAGTAATTTTGCCAACTAAGTCCAATAAATTCTACACACTCACATACATGTTTTTCCATTTTTATTAGGGTAGGTTTTTTTCTTCTCCTCGGCGCCTTGAGAAGAAAACGATGACCACGATGACAGGAACGACGAGAGCGATAACAATGATGACAATGGCGATGACGAGGATGATAAGGATGATGATTGATAGAATGAATAATATATTTATAAAATTTATCATAATTATCAACTGAAAATTAATAGAAAAAGTGGCAGAATAAGCACGCACGGTAGAACCCGTGAAGCCGCTAGTTTAATTATAAAATCTTTGAAGGTGGATGACAAAAACTAATTTGATCGTTAACTAGTAAAAAAAGGTCTATTTGTCTTATCGTTCTTTATGTATGTTAATATCAAAGAGGACCCAAATAGCTTTTCTTTCCCTCCACTGTCTCTATTTGTGTTTGTCTCTGTTTTTCTTTTCTTTTGTTTTTCCTTTTTTTTTTGGGTGTCTTGTGTCTCTCTGTTTAATTCCACAAATTCATATCACAAAGAAATTAAATAAGGATACATATAAGTAGAAATCAAGTAACACATAATTATTACTTGCATCCATGAGGCACACTCCATGAAGGATGTGCATCTAGTTTTGTCTGGTTAGACAATTCCATATATTTGGCCCAATCTTGAAACAACATTTTTAGATTGTTGACCTTGCCCTCCAAACCACCACAACAATTAGCATGCAATGTACAAACCTTGTTGAATTCCTTGCTGAGCTCACAGAACCCACTAAAATATGTTGTGCTAAGGAACCTAATCTTTAACTTTATGTCTTGAATGATAGGGTTCATCTTGATGTTATTGAGCACATCTTGATCATGCTTTCCGGGGTATGCAATTCTAGAATTGAACCAAAACTTGTAGAACCAAATTGTTTTCTCATTGGACTTTACATAGGCAAAGCCTCCATTTGGAAAGTTATTCAAGTCATTGGAGTCACCATTAAAGAAATCACAAGCAATTTGAAAATCTGCATCATTGTAGAATTGATTGAATGGATTCCTAAGCCATATTATATCAGTATCCTGCAAAACAAAAAAACACACACACACATATATATATAATGTTTGTTAGGTAATCCTGAATTTGAATCCTACAGAGGAAGCGTTAGTTTATGTTTTTATGTTTATTAATTTGGAAATCAACAATAATGTACGTATTTATAAAACTACTGTAAACACCATTCTCCAACTTATTAGAAACGAAGACAGAGTAGGTATAGTTGTGGGGTTTGGGTAGGTATAGTTTTGGGCTTTGCCTATGTCCAAAAAAAAAAAAAAACACGAATGAAGACAGAGATACATTCTTTTTGCAATTATCAGTGTTATGAAAATTGAATTGGATTGACAGGTTCTATTGAGTTAACTGAAACCGGTAGTAAAAAGTTTGACTTCGGTTAAATCATCACTCTACCAGTTTCACGAATGATTCGGTTCTCGCAACCTTTGGCTTTATTCTTAAGTAGCTTTATTTAGAATGCAACTGTAATTGACGGCTCAAATTCTTATTACTACAGTATAAGAACTTATACTGCTTGAAAAAGCTAGAATTCGAACTTTGTTTTATCAAAGGAACTATTGTTCACTCAAAGATTATTGTTCGAAAGAAGGGACCTAATTGTTTCACAACCATTAAATCAAGAACGAACGAGGACCATAATTAATTGTTGTATGCAAACATTAAAATTGTTATGTTTTGCAGTAAGGTAAGGGAATGTACCGTGAAGACAAAGCTGTAACCCATTTCAAGAACAGTACCAAGAAATTCAATTCTTCTCCACATCATGTTCAAGTAAACTTTTGTCATGAAAAATGCTTCTTTGGTGAAGTTGGTACCCTTAGTCTCAATTTCATAGCAGTGAGGATGCAAAGATTGGCAACGAGCATGTGCCTTTTCATCCAAAGTTATTACCACCAAGTGACTTAACAATCTCTCTGTCTCAATTCCATCGTGAAAACACTTGAGAAATAGATCAAACATAAAATTCGGCTCTGCCCATGCACCATTCAATGTTGTGATAATCACTGTGCTATTCTCCATTGAAGCATTTCTTAGAATGATCTCTAGCTTGGATTCATGTTTCTCCTGGTAAATGAAAGAGGAGACAACATTGTTAAACTCCGATTTCACTAAAACATTATTGATTTAGATTTATTTTTTTTCCCCAATAAGCAACTCTCAAATATAATTTCTAATGAGTGGTAACTCACATACATAGTAAAAAAGTAAAGAAATATAAAATAATTTAATTTCCATGCACCGTCACACATGCATTCAATCAGGTGTTACTACATCGTCAAAAGCAATTAATTTTCAAACCCATTACTTCTAAAGCCACATAAATATATGAATCTGATTGGATAACTGTGTAAAACTTTTTACATCGTCAGTGCATCAAAATTAAACTCATATAAAATTAGTATAAAAATAACATGTTTTAGTGGCCCTCATTTTTTTTTTCTTTTGTAAGTGTGATAATAGAAATATGCATTGTATATATGGATTCAATATGTACGGGAGTTACGAAGTACGAACTTTCAAATAGCCCTGATTCTTCTTTCTTTTTCAACACATATATGTTCGTATTCTAATAGCGCAATGCTAGGTGTATACTAAAATTAGCTACTAAATTAGTTATTAGTGTATAATATGTATTAAAATATTAAATACATATTAAAAATAAGTTAAATTATACATGTATTTTAGTGTGCAAATAAAATTATTCATTCTGATAATAAGTTAATTAATTTGGGCCAACTAGGGTAAGATTAAGGTTTGGGTGACGTATAATATTTTACCTAAAATGTGAGTAGAGGTATGGTTTTTTTGGTGTCCAGTGTAAGTATGGTTTGAGTATTTGGGAATGGCATGTAAGTGAATAATAATAATAATAATAATAATAACTCTATCATAAAGACATTAAGACTGTCTTTTGATATTTTAATTTTTTAAATATCTAGAAGATTATCTCTTTAATAATAATGGTATTTCTGACAAAAATTTCTATGACAAAATAATAGAGATCATGTATTTAAATGTCTTGGGAAATATAAATAATATGATATTAATATATTTTATTTTTTAAAGTTCTGAAATTGAATTTATTAAACTAATTTTAGTTAATTTTTTGTTGATTTAATAATTGCAGATAATTATTTAAAAAAGCATTAAATTTTATTAATTATTTATAGTTTTTATATAATTTTTTTTACCACAAAATGTTTTTTTAAATATATTTTTTTATGATTTTTATGAAATAAAATTTTTGTTGAAAAAATCGATTTTCATTATTAAGCTATGAATTATTGGGCCCAAGTGAAAAATTTATTTTCTTTATTTTTTACTAATTGATTCTATTTTTAAATAATAAATAAAAAATAAAATAACACTTAATTACCTTATCTAGCATTAATTGCTTAACTGATTACAACACTCCTTGTTATACTTAAAGTGCATTTAATGATTGTAGGGAGCTGAAGGTTAATTAACACCTAAGCTATTCATTCCCACCACTAGAAATAAATTAACGGTCAAGATCTAATCAAAGCACATATCCTCATCTAAAGACACTTTAGATGTCTTCACCAAAAAATTGGATAAGTAACTTAGGTTATTTAAATGTCTAGTGAATTCGAACCTTCAGAGCGGCATGTATGCAGAAGGAGATATAATTATTTCAAACCATCCGAAAAAAACACATTTGATAAGATATAAAAAATTAATATTAGTCTACATAGGAACTGTGATACGAAATTTTATATAAAAATGTGAGAATCGATTTATAGTTATTGAATTTAAATGGATGATTATGATTTAACGATTTTCACTTATTCTTAGCAATTAACTTATTCACACAATTTAATGCAATAATAATAGCTTTATTTATGCTCCCTCTATTTCATATTATTTATCCAATTTGAACTTGTTTTTCAAATTATTTGTGCATTTTGCCAATGAGCTATAGCTCAAATAACATTTATCATCTTTTCTTGGGTAGAAATCTTGGATTTAGGATTTAGGATTTTGGTAAAAAATTATATATAAATTTTTCTATTACACCCTTTTACCATACCAATAAAGCAATAACCAATTAAATAATTTTTAATGCATATTTTATCTTTACCTTCACCCTATTTAATCAAATTTATTTTAATGAAAAAAGAAAAAGAAAAAGAAATATTTAGTGCAATGATAATAAGGTATTATTATAATTTTATTTTCTTTTTAAAATTTTTAATAAAATCTAATGATTACTTTAATAAGTGTGCTAGTAAACAAAAAATTGACAAATAAAATAAAATGGAGAGAGTAATAAATTTATATATCATACTCTATAAAAATATAATAAACTATTTTTAATACATTTATAAATTTTTCGTTGATATCTTTTAGGCTCGGTTTGGTAATGTTGTGGCTTTCAAAAAGCGACTGAGCTCTTTGTGATCTTAAAAAGCACGGAGAGTCACATGATGTTCGTTTGGAAAAATAACTCAAAATTGCTCTCAATAAGTAGAAGCCACACATATCACGTTGGTAAATATATTTGATAGTTGCTCTCAAAGTAATAAATTACTACAACGACCTTTTTGTTAGAATGTGATGCATTAATATAAAATTAAATATAATTAATTGATGATAAAATTGGTTTTTTATTAAAATATAAGGTTAATTCGTCATTTTGTTTTTTAAGAAGTCACAACCAGCTTTGAAAAGCTACTCTTGAGGGCTCTCAAAAGTACCCCTGCTCTCAAAAACCGGGAGCAAAAGTTTCTTGATTTTTTGAGCTATCAAACGCAAAAAGATGGCTCCTGCTCTTTGAGAGCAGGAGCACTTGATCGAAAAGATTTACCAAATCCACCCTTAGTTTGATCATTTTATATAATTCTATATAGATTAAATTATGTTGTAATTATGTTGATTAAATGCTATAATCAATTAAATTGTGATTAGTTGTCGATTGCCTTGATTGCTTACTAATCATAATAAAAATTATAAATTCAAATCTAATAAAAATATTATTTTTTCATTTAGCTTTATTATAAAAATATCAAGAAAATATATAAATCACGCAATATGTATTTACATGATGGTTTATTAAATCATAATAGTATATTATTCTTTGATGTTTTATTCTAACAAAAGTAATAAATAAATAAAAAATCAGCAGGAGGGTGTTTATCTGGAGTACAATTTAATTATATATAATAATATAATATAAAATGATAAAACAAGGAAGTGCTAATGAAAAGTTTATAAATGTATTAAAGAATAATTTATTTTATTTTCATAAAGTACGAATGTATGATAGTATAATACATTTTATTATAAATAAAATCATTATTATATTAAATGGTGTGAATTATTTAAAAAGGCATTATTATATTTATAAAAGTGTAATTGCATTTATTGCTAGGAATTAATGGAAATGCAATAGTTGAATATTAGTCACCGATTTTTTTTTTATGTTTGAATATTGTTATTTCTAAATTAATAATATTACTTTCAATTTGATTGGATGTAGTTCCAGATGATTACTTGTATTGAGACTAAAATCTTTTAAACATGAGCCACATTATCGATTTAGGAGAAATTAGATAATAATATCCAATCCTTAAAAATATATTTATTTTAAAAATTGAAATATATGTTTCTAACTAACAGCACGTGAGTTTCAATGGTTAAAAATATACAATAATTTTAAATGTATACTTAATTTTTCAATCAAGTTCAAATTAAATTGTTACTATTCATGTGCTCATTATTTATTCGCCCACTATTTATGTATATATTATTCACCTTAAAAATAAATATAAATTTATATATATAACGAATATAATTTTATACTTATGATAAACATGTTTTTATAGATGTATCGCTAATGAAAAGTTCTATGATGTAGATTGTGAAAAACATACGCATCTATGGATATTGGGTGTTATCCTTCCCTGTGTGTCACATGCTATAAACTTTATTGAAATTTTGATTGTTCCAATCAAAAACACTAACAAAACTTTTTAAAACTTTGTGTCATGATAATATTCTAGTATGATTACAAGGGATAATTATTAAATCTAATGAAAGGTGTGGTGCATTTTTTTATTCGTAGCTTCCTCGATTTCAATTCCCAGCTGAGATGAGCTCCGCTGGTAAAAGCCCTCTCTCTCCCTCTCACTCTGCGTGGGTATATGCTTTCTCTTGTGCTTTTATAAAGGAAAATTTTTTAATATAAAATAAAATTTTATTTTATTTTCAAAAACAAATTAAAGAGATATTAATTACAGAAATTCAATTTTTTGTTTTAGAGCCTGCCTCATGTTAGCCACTTTAAATGGTTAATTTTGTGTTTTTCAGAATTTTAGCCACTTAAAGTGGCGAACTTCATTGTATTAGCCAATTAAAGTGGCGAATTTCATGATATTAGCCACTTAAAGTGGCGAACTTATGCCATTTGAAACACTTTTACAACTACAATTTTATTTCCTAATCAATTGGGACACGTAAAAATACCAAACCATACGATGAAAATCTAATGAACCTACACCCAACCACTAATAAAAAAAAAGAAATGATTTTCTTGCAAATAATTTCACACCTTCCACATCTTTCATGGTATAACCAAGTATATATGCTTTAATCAAACATGCATTTTTATAGTTATATCTCTTAATTTTTCATATTGAGGAAGCAACACATAAAAATACCAGGGACTATTATATACTTGGTTGTATAAGATTAAGATGTAATATAATGCATGAACCATGAAAGATGTGGAAGATGTGAAATTATTTGCAGGAAAATCATTTCTTTTTCTTATAAGTGGTTGAGTGTAGGTTCATTAGATTTTCATAGTATGGTTTGGTTAGCAGATGATTTTACGTGTTCCAATTGGTTAGAAAATAAAATTCTAGTTGTAAAAGTGTTTCAAATGGCATAAGTTCGCCACTTTAATTGGCTAATACAATGAAATTCGCCACTTTAAGTAGCTAAAATTCTAAAAAATACAAAATTAATCATTTAAAATGACGAACATAAGGCAGATCCTAAAACAAAAAATTAAATTTATATAATTAATCTCTTTAATTTATTTTTGAAAATAAAATTTTATTTTATTTTATATGAGAAAATTTCCTCTTTTATAAAGGATCAATTTTATGGATTCAGAATGAATGCCTTGTCGAATTCCAACACATTATTTATCTATTTACTCTTATTTCGTTACACATTTCAATATCTGATGAGTTTTTTTTTTTTAAATTTCAAAAAAGTTTTCTTTTTCTTGGTCGCGTGCGATGGGGAGAGGTTGTTAGTGGTTAGAGTTGGTGATATAAAATTGAAAACAGGGCATCTGCTCTATAATTTACGGTAATCCAATGATTTTAATCATTGATTTTAATTTGTATATATTTTAAAATTATTTTATAATTAAAATCAATGGTTAAGATCATTGGATTACCATATATCCTATAAACCTGACCTGCTTCCTATAAAATTTACATGCAGCAATACTTAAAAATATATACATGTGATTTATTTTCATTCACAAGTTAGATTTTCATTTCATGATTGTATGTCTAAAATGAGTAATGCTACGGAATTAACGTTAGGGACTCAATAAGGAACTAATGAGTATAATTAGGGAAATAATAGATGGTAAAAAGGAAAAGAGAAAAAAAAATGATATTAACTTTCTATTATCTCCTTAATATTGGCTACCAAAACTTTCTCGTCTAAAATACCTAAAAGGTCAACATTTTTTATAAATTGCACCTTCACTCAAGAGCAATTTCATCGAGGTTTATTAAAGTATTAATTTTAATATGTTTAAAAATGAATTGATTTGAAGTAAATATGTTTAAAATAGAATCAATTTAAAATTATATTACCTTTTAACAAAACTAATAAAATATTGTCATTTATATAGTATATTTTTTTAAAAAATAATTTAAATAAAATATAAATCAAATAAATACCATATATTGTAGCAACAACTTTTATGACATTTAGTTTTAAATTATATATAGTTCACAAATATTTATCTATTATTGGGAATCTAAAATATTGAAAAGGTTAACTGATATACATAATCGAATAATATAAAATTCAAGGAGGGAGAGAGAGAGACTTGCCTTTGTTGAGAGGTCATTGGAGTAATAAACCATTCTAAAAATTTCATTTAAATTGTTGTCTTTCATGTTATTTAAGGGGACGGTTTTCTTGTATCGTGGCCTTAGCTCGTAAAACCATTGCTTTGTAAATAGGCAACGACTGCAAATCCCACAATTTGAAAATCGTTGCCTCAACTACATGGGACAGTTTTTTCGTTTTAGTGACAGTTTTCGTTCGTTGTCTAAGTGCATAGAATACCTAAAAAGTTAACAATTTTTATAAATTGTGTTTAAGCTTTCACTCAAGAGCAATTTCAACTAGTTAGATTGTTAGGCTTATTTAGAGGAACAATTTTGATATGTTTAAAAAATGAATTGATTTGAAGTCAATATTTGCATTAAAGTTGATTACTGAAATGGAATCAATTTAAAATCATATCACCTTCCAACAAAACTAATAAAATGTTGTCGTTTGTATTATTATTTTTTTAAAAGAAAATTTTAATTTAAATAAAATATAAATTAAATAAAAACCAAATATTGAAACAACAACTTTCACATTTAGTTTTAAATTATGTATCGACCCATAAATATTTACCTATTTTATTGGGACCTAAAATATTGAAAAGGTTAACTGATTATACATAATCGAATAATATTAAATTCAAGGAGGGAGTGAGAGAGGCTTGCCTTTGTTGAGAGGTCATTGGAGTAATAATCTGAGATAGCTGAAACTCTAAATACAGAAGTATAGTTGCATATCAAGAACATCAACAACAGAACAGATCCAACACACAACAATGTGATTTTCATGGGCCTTCGCGCTAACAAATTACTGTAACCATCTCTTTCCGCCAAGGCTTTCATAGTTTGAAATGCCTCCATTGCTTAAATTTGATGATTTTTCTGAAACATTAAATTTAATACGTGATTACGTGATATGTCTTATACTTCAGATATAAATTCAAACAATATCTGTTTAGTATGATAAAAATCTCAATTATTTATTTTAGAACAAGTGCGTTAAAATAAGTGTGGTATGTCTTATATTTCAGTAATAAATTAAATTCTTTAATATTACAAAAATTTCAATTAATTATTATAATAATAATAATTATTGTTATTGATAATCACTCAATTAATATTTTAGACCAAGTGCTAATAGAGTTTGATATGGGAATCCATCATTACTCCCAAGTCCCAATTATTTCATTTGGTGAATCAAGAACCAAATTATTCGTCATCAATATTGAAAGAAAAAAATGCTATTAGGATAATTGATAATTAGACACAAAAAAAAATGATAAAAAAGTTAAAAGAAGAAAAGAGGAGCTTACATCAGTAATTGGCAGCTGAGAAGATGACTTGCACAAGTGCTTGTTATATAATTTTCCAATAATGTCACTTTTTTAATGAAAAGTCATATATACTTTCTTTGTATGGAATATGGATTGCATTCGTGTTATATATATATATATCCCGTGAGAGTGAAACCAAGGGTTTACTCTTCAGCGCATGATAAAGAGATAATCATTTATTTTCATAAATAGATAAATTATATGTTTTTAAAATTTGTGAAAAGTTTTAAACATATTTCTAACATTTATTTTATTCAAGTTACTTCTTTATTTTTTATTAGTTTAAATTTTATCCCTAATCGTTAACAAATTAAAAAAGTTGAGGGTAGAATTATCAACAATTAAAGATAAAATTAAAACCAATTAAAAATGTTAAAGGTAAAATTAAATTAAATTGAACATAAAAGATATTTTTAAAACTTTTCGCAAACATTAGAGAGATGAACCATATTTAACCCTAAATTTTATCTAACAAAATGTGTTATTTTATTTTTAATAATTTTTTAAAATAAATTTACACACATCTATTCATCTTATTTATTCAAATATCTTTTTATTTATAATAGAATTCTCCTTAATCTCTTGATTTCAGGAATAATAATGATATGCCAAATAATATATGCAATAACTGTGGTTATTAGAAAACCTTTTTAACTTTTTTTTGTTTTTAATTTTTTTGGAAAAACTATATGTTTAAAATTTTACTCATTTAAATATTAGAAAGATAAATTAAAACTTTTAATAATTTTTATTATATATTATATATGCTATTATATATTAATTTGTATACCTAGATAAAATACAAATATACAATAATATCTTTTTATAATTAATTCTCTCTCATTATTCATTAATATTGTATCATGATAAACAAAAAATAATTCTATTAATTTTTATCAATTAATTAACAATAATAGATAAAATGGGTCAATTAATTAATAATATTATGTTTTAGTTTTTAGCATACTGAATAAAATATCTTAATTTTAAATAAAAATTATTTTTTTTCAGGTCACCTGAAGCCCTTTTATGTGAGACGGCTTCTTCATTATAGCGCATCACGCAAACAACCTTTTCAAGTTTTCATAGAGAATGCTTTTGCTTCTTCGTCGATAGCTCATGTGAAAAAAGTACTTTCCTCAAAGGCACTACTTGCTACTAGCTAGTGAGCATGACAAAAAAAACCTAAAACTAAACATGACAAAAGAGTTACGGTGGAATAAAATATCTAAAAATAATTACATTTTAATAAATAGTTTTTTAAAAGGTGTTAATCGGATATATTAGCCGAGCGATTTTAGAGGCATTATTGTAGAACTTTTCAAACTTGTGCCCAATTACTGTCAATCGAAAACCTTATAAAATAGTTGCTTACTAGAGGAAATGGTAAAATTGAAAAAAATATTCACGTAATATTATGAATGTAAAAGTTAATAGCAGACAAATAATTAAAACTTACTAAAACAAAATCAGAACAAATTAAGTATTAGGAATATTTTTTTAAAAAAAATTATTAGAATAAAGTTGAATTATACTTTTCAAAATTTTTTATTATATTAAATAAAGTATTAGAGAAAAAAATATACTGCAATAGGAACTTTTATTAATGTTGAATTTGACTAATTGAATTAAATGGCCGCTCGCTAAATTCTATATATCGTACTAAGACCAATTAATAAATTAATTGTATTGAACAGAAAATTAAAACTATGAATTTATTTTCATTTCATTTCTTCTTCACATGGTTGCAAAAATAGTCAAATTCTCTTGTCTTATTATTTCTTTTTTATTGGCAAAATATGTCCGATATGTTTGATTTTTATTCACTACTTTTCAACATGGGGACCGCGTATATCATTAAAGATAAAGAAATTTGAAACTTTGGACGCCATAATGTGATGAGAAGTACTGGCTAGTTTGATTTAATTTCAAAAGAGAAATGATTTAAATTACTAACGCATAAATTTAAATGTTCTCTTAATTTTTATATAAAGAAAATTTTATATTTTTATATTTTTAAAATTTTTAAAACATAATATTTATAATTAAATTTTTTACATTTTTAAGTATTAGAAGGATAATTAAATTTATGATCAAGTTATTAGAACTTTCTATTACAACTCATATTAAATATGCTGACAAGTACTTTAAGCTAATTATTGTTATTTATATAAAGATAATATAATTAAAAATTATCAAATAGTTTATTTAATATCTTTAATTAAATTTTAATGTAATATAATAATATTAACATTTTAACTAATTTCACATAAAAATATTTTCTAGTAACTAATTTGAAATTGACCTCCTCGTCAAGAATACATTTTAGGGAAAATTATTTCAAAGAGAAATTTAAATATTAAAAATAATTTTTTTCTACTAAAATTATTAAGAGAAATTATTTTTTATAATATTTAGAGAGAATGTTCTTATTTATTTTTTCTTTATAAATATATTTTTTCTATATCTAAAATGTTCATAGAAAAGCTAAGCTAAAGAAGCCAAAAAACGACGGAGGTACAGGAGCTAAACTCCAATCAAGCTCAACATGGACGATACATATGATAGCCTTTAATATGTGATCATTTTTAACTTTTTATTACCCCGCGAGACGCGAGTGCTAGCCATTTATATCCAACCAAACGCATTTGAACGCCCTTTCTAATGTCAAGGTCCTTAAGCCATGTTATCCAAAATGATATTTTTTCACCAACATCCTCAGTCAAAGGGTGCTTGTTTGGGAAGATCAGATTACAACATTCCTTACCTTCCAACTGGTGCAGAGAGTTGAAAGAAGAAAGAAAATGAAGATAAAATTCAATAGTCTTAAGAAAAAAATTTAAATCATATTAGTTATATATTTTATCACACGATGATGAAGTAGTTCAACTAAAAATTAGAGAAGACTAGTAAAGAAAAATATGTTTATAAAGAAAAAATAAATAAGAAAGTATCTTAAAGATATAGTTGCCTTTAAAAAAAAGATTTAATTTAGTCAATCTCTCTAAATATTATAAGAAATAATCTCTTTTAATAATTTTAGTAGAAAGAGATTTTTTTTTAATAATTAAATTTTTCTAACCGTGGTTTAGAGTAATTTTCCTTAATCTTATAATGGTATGATATTTTTGTCTATCAAAAACAATTTTTATTATATTTTTGTCTTCTACAAATTTTAGTTAAATTTTTATCTATTACAAACTCTTTCAAATGTAATTTTATTCGAGAATTCTAATTTTGACTCTCTAGTTAAACGTGATTTCCAAGTGCCCTTTGAGGCTTTGACAATGAGGGCATGGACGCGCCACATTTTTTATGAAAGAAATTCATAGTACAATGAAATATTGTATAAACTAGTTGAGTTGATAAATAATTCTCGTTTAAGACCTCGTGTATTTTACAAACTGGTTAAGTTTTTTTTTTTTTTTCCCTGATGCAGTTTGTTTTGAACGGTCACTAATAGGCCGTCAAACAGACAGATCTGACCTATTAAAGTTCAATCCGTTTACTATTTAAGTTTGAATTTTCTAACTCGACTCATTTATAGCGAGTCCGATGAATTTTTAGGATGGCTCGTTTAATTAATCATAAGTTACTTATTTTTTTTAAAATTAAATAAAAAATTTAATTTTTAATTTAAAAAATTATTTTTGGACAAAAACTTTATTTTAGCAAAAACTAAAAAAAAAAAACTTTTTAGTCGGTAAATCAAGTTTATGGGTAAAATAAGACAAAATATAGGAAAAAGTGCTATTTTTTAAAAAAAAAATTAAAAGAAAATTAAATAAATAGATCATCCTATTTAGCCTGCGGACAAATACGTTTAACCTGGATTTTTAGTGATTAAACAAACTTAGCTCATTTAGTTAGGATTTTAAACTATTACGGACCGGCCCATAGAGGCTCAATTTCCCAATCCACATCAACAACATACGGCCCACAAGGGCAATGATCAAGCCAAATAAGGAAAGATTTGATATGATCATGTTAGGATCTCCTAAAAATCCTAACCACCTACCACTATATAAGTAACGGAAAAAATCCCCCCAAGGTACGCACACTCTTAACCTAATCACCATATTAGACCTAGAATCTTATAATCCTAATTCTAAGCTTCTAGGGCTATTCTTCATTCACATCAACCCCTTTTCTCGGTAATAAGCGCCCGGACTCTTCCGGCGGCTTCATCCCTCGGAAGACACATTCTCTCTATCTTGTTCTCATTGTCTAGTCTCTCACACTCGAAAGTCCTTTGGACAATCGTTAACTATTCCCATACTTAACAATGGCGCCGCTTGTGGGGACCTAGCTTTGAGCAAAGATAAGAGACGAATCAAACTTCTGAGGGAAAGATGGTAGAGATCCCACTCCACAACGAAGGAGGCGACGACAACAGTGACATCCAAGCGACCCCAGAAAAAGGGATGGTTCTGAAGAACCAAACTATCCAAGAGCTGGAAACCGCCCTGAGAGATCTCTTAGAGAGACAAACTCGGGAAGCTGCAATTGCAACCGAAGCGATGAAAAGGCAGAGGCGATGGCGAATAAGCAGCCGGCCTTACTCGAAGAGGCGGGAAAAAGGGAGAAGGAGCTGCAGGAATGCTTCCAAACAAGCCTTCTGTTATCATCAATGATGATGACAGAACGACAGAATCGCGTGACCGCACTAGGAAGCCATTAACCGTGGTCGGTGGACCGTGCGGAAAAGAAAAGAACAAACGTCCTTTCTCACTCGCTATTCTCGCGGAAGAACTTCCAAAGAAGTTCAAGTACCCGATAGAGATTGAAGCTTATGATGGAACCAGTGATCTGAAGCATCATCTATATGTTTTCGAGAATAGAATGGTGTTGGTGAACGCCTCTAATGCTATAAGATGCAAATCTTTCACAATCACCTTGAAAAATGATGCTCTGACATGGTTCAATTCTCTTCCCGCCAACAGCATTGAGTGTTTTTTCGACCTGTCTGAAAGTTTCCTAAAGAACTTCATGATAAGGAGGAATCTCCCGAAAATCTGTATGAATCTTTATTCAGTCATGCAAAAGCCGAAAAAAACCCTGCGAAGTTATCTGGATTGTTTTAACGCTGAATGTACTTAGATAGAAGGGCTAATCTTCCAAGCGGCATTGATGCCCCTAGTAAAAGGGCTCCGGGATGACACACAATTCTTGAAAAGCCTCACCAAACGGCCGCCCAAAACCATGGAAGAAATTCAAGACAGGTCCCATGATTATTTGCAGCAGCAGGAGGGCCAAACTGTCGTAAAAACTGACAGAGATAAAAAGGAAACCAGTCGGAAGGATCCCCCCAGAGAGGATTGCGAAAGGAGGGAACAAAGGCCCAGCATGACTTACTACAATCTTCTCAATGTCTCCCTTACAACTTTCTTACATGAAGTATCCCAAGTAGAGCGAATCTCTGTCCCGCGTGCAATTAAAAACACGCACAGAGGTGACTGGAAGCTGTATTGCAAATATTACAAGCAAAATGGTCATGATACGGAGGATTGTCGGGACCTTTTGGATTTTGTCGAGCAGGGACTGAAAAATGGGAAGTTCCGAGAGTACACCGACAGGAGCAGGCATAGGGATGATGACAGACGAGTAAAACAAAGAGTAAGCAGCCCCGAAAGCAAATCTGACAGGAAGAATGATGATCAAAAGGAAAGTCAACCCCGACGGCAGATTGCAGTGATTTCAGGAGGGAACCCGGAAAAGGGAAACCCACCATCCCGGAAGGCAGCCAAGAGAAGCCGGAACTCATGTCTTGCAGTAGAGATCATGCCGAGAGCAATGGCAGATAAAGCACCCCCAAAAATTACCTTCTCCGCGAAGGAAATCCGAAGAAGAACTAACAACCTGAACCGACCTCTTGTGATTTCTGCCGACGTAATTGATGCTACTATCCATAGAGTATTTGTGGATCAAGGAAGCTTAGCAGATATCCTATTCCGACGATGCTTTGATGTACTCAGACTCACCGAGAAAGACCTGGATGCTCATTCCAACGACCTAATTGGATTTTTTGGAGAGAGAGTGACCCTGGATGGTTTCGTAACACTATGGGTCACCTTCGGGAATCCACCCAAAACAAGGAATGTGAAGGTGCGATGGCTAGTTGTGAACCACAACTCTGTATACAATGCAATCATCGGAAAGCCAACCCTTAACAGAGTGGAAGCCGTTATCGCCACCTCAATCCTAAGAATGAAATTCATAACTGACGGCGGAAAAGTGGGGTGCTCCAAGGTGACAAGCTGGAAGTTGAGAAGTGTCACAACGCAACGTTGCACATGTCAAAAGAGCAGATTTCGAAACTAGAAAAGTCGAAAATAGATGAAAAATGTCTCCTAGTGGACCTTGAGCCATCGAAAAGAAAGATGCAGGAGAGAACACAACCGGAAGGAGATCTAGAAAATGTTCAAGTTGGACGAGGATTCGAACAAGTGACTATGATAGCAAAAAACTTGCCCATAGAAGTTAAAGAAAGCCTGACTCACTTCTTGAAGAGAAATTCCGACCTCTTTGCCGGGACAGCTGCTGACATGCCCGGAATCGATCCCAACTTCTACAGCCACAAGTTGTCCATCTTACACGGCAGCAAGCCAGTAGCACAAACGCTACGGCGAATGAGCCCGAAAAAAGTCTCTGAAATTAAAAAGCAAGTACAGAGTCTCTTAGAGGCAGGTTTTATCGAGGAAATCAAGTATCCCACATGGCTCAGCAACGTGGTCATGGTTCCCAAGAGCAATGGGATGTGGAGGATGTGCGTCGACTATACCAGTCTAAATAAAGCATGTCCAAAGATCCATATCCTTTTCCGAGTATTAACGGACGGGTAGATAGAACTTCTGGTTACAAATTTATGTCCTTTATGGATGCTTATTCCGGATACAATCAAATCACAATGTATCTCGGAGATGCAGAGAAGACAGCATTCATCATTCCAATCGGAAGCTTCTACTACAAAGTAATGCCGTTCGGTCTGAAAAATGCAGGGTCAACATACCAACGGCTCATGGACAAAGTGTTTAAGGAACTAATCGGGGGCATACTGGAGGTATATGTCGATGACATGTTAGTCAAAAAAAAGGCGGAAGAAGAACTCATACCCAACTTGGAAAGAGTTTTCGCTAAATTAAGAGAACACCAGATGCGCTTGAATCCGGCAAAGTGTGCTTTCGCCGTAGAAGCCGGAAAATTCCTCAGATTCATGTTAACCAACCGGGGAATAGAAGCTAATCCAGAAAAGTGACAAGCCATTAGCTCAATGAAGCAGCCGGAGTCACTCAAGGAGGTTCAAGCCCTAACCGAAAGACTAGCTGCACTCTCAAGATTCTTGGCGGCCTCTGGAATCAAAGCAGCCCCCTTATTCAAGCTCATGAAAAAAGGGGCAGACTTCAAGTGGACGAATGAATGTGAACAGGCTTTCAAAAGCTTTAAAGAATACCTGTCAGCACCCCCAATCCTGGTCAAGCCGGAAGAAGGACAACCAATAATTGTGTATCTGGCTGCAACTGAGGAAGCAGTAGCCGGAGCTCTAGTACAAGAAAAGGGAAAAGTACAAGAACCCGTGTACTTTGTGAGCAAAAACCCTACACAGAGCGGAGCTGAAGTATCAATGGTTGGAAAAGCTAGCGCTCACCCTTACTACAACTGCCAAACGAATAAGGTAATATTTCCAGGCACACCTCATAATTGTTAGAACAGACCAACCACTGAGACAAGTACTTCAGAAACCAGACCTGGCAAGAAGGATGCTGAGGTGGTCCGTCGAGTTGTCGGAGTACCACATTACCTATGAAAGAAGGACAACAATCAAATGGCAAGTCATGGTACACTTCGTGGCGGAGCTTACCCCAAAAAGCCAAACCACAAAAACCATGGCATGGATCCTCCATGTAGACGGTTCCTCAAACATTAAAGGTAGTGGAGGAGGAGTATTGCTTGAAGGACCCGACGAGGTCACAATTGGGATGACAGTAAAGTTCCAATTCCAAGAAAGTAACAACCAGGTGGAATATGAGGCGTTAATAGCATGCCTTAAACTAGCCAAAGAGGTCGAAATCACAGAACTAGAAGTAAGATCCGACTCACAGATTGTTACTTCTCAAGTGAACGGAAGCTATCAAGCAAAAGATTCCCAGATGGCAAAGTACCTGGTAAAAACAAAGGAGCTCTTAGGCTCCTTCTAGAAAGTACAGATAAAGCACATCCCTCGGAAGGAGAACGAACAAACAGATACGTTGTCCAAGCTAGCCAGTACCAAACCAAATGGAGGCAACCATACTCTCATCCAGGAGGTTGAGGAGAAACCATCAATCAAGGAACCGCAAGGGATACTAAGCATAACAGGAAAGGAGAGCTGGAAAAACCTTATCATCAACTTCCTTTCAAAAGGAAACCTCCTCGATGACAAAAGTGAAGCAAACAAGCTAAAGATGGAAGCAATAGACTATGTAATGGTAAGGGGTGAACTGTAATAAAGAGGGACTACAATTCCACTCCTCAAATGTGTGGAAGAAGACAGATTCTCCACAATCATGGTAGAAGTACATGAAGGAGCTTGCAGGCAACACTAGGAAGAGAAAGCAACCATAAGAAAGATTCTACTTACAGGGGTATACTGGCCCACCATAAAAGCCGACACTAAGAAATATGTTGAAAAGTGTCAAAGATGCCAAGAGCACGCGAAGGTGCAAAAAGTCCCAGCAACAGAGTTGTCAGCAATCATAGCCCCATGGTCATTCGACAAATGGGGGATAGACCTTTTAGGTTCATTCCCAAAAGGACCAAGCCAAGTGAAATACTTAATTGTAGCTATCGATTACTTCACAAAGTGGGTGGAAGCAGAGACTTTAGCATTGATGCATGAGCATCATTAGTGATTTTAATGATTCATTTCTTGCAAATTAAGTAACAATTAGCTTAATACTCAATAAAATTCATCACTTTTTATCATCATAGCTTTGAGTATTTGAATTCATTGATGATTGCAGGAATTGAAGAAGATTAATAGAGAACAAGAAGAGAAAGAATTGAGGAAGAAAGGATCAAGATCAAGACAAGACACTTAGGAGAAGTTAAGAGTTAATACAAGAATTATTTGATGATTTTTTGAAGAATTTTGGACCACTTCCAGTAGCCCCCAATTTGGGACGTTAGAAACGCCATGTTGGGCGTTCAAAAACGCCAAGGGGCGTTCAAAACGCCGTGGGGCATTGAAAAACGCTAGGCTGGGCGTTTTAACGCCACAGCATGACCTTTGCCCACTAAATCGATGATAACTTGAGCTACAGAGGTCCAAACGAGGCGGTTCTAGTTGCGGTAGAAAGCTAACATCCAGAGCTTCGAAACAATATATATATGTCTATAGTGGACAATTGGTTTGAGCTTTAAACAATTTCAATCTTTCAGCTCGTAAAACTAACGTCATGCCAAATTTTACATTTTTTGAAGAATCAAGCTAACTTGGGGCGTTGGTGAACGCTGGCTCACGTTGGAAACGCCCAAAATCCTCAAGCTCATCTCAAATGGGGCGTTCTAAACGTCCATGTGGGCGTTGGCAACGTGGGAAGCTAATTCCCTACTGGAAGTGCATCATCATTTAATTAAATTGGTGGAAAATTGTTGATAAATTAGGAGATGTAATTGATTTAATCAAGGTCTTAATTCAAGGGATTGATTTGTAATTTTATCAGTAAAGTCTCCTAGAGATAAGATAGGAATTAGATTAGTTGATTTGATTGGATTTGGATTTGATTTGATTTAATTTTGATTTTAGATAGGTTAGTTATTATAAATAGGTTTCTAAACCATTAGGGTTTAAAACCTAGCACAGTACGTAGATCATAGTTATTATTTTCAGAATTATGTCTAGCTAAACTCCATTGTTGAGGATGAGGAGCTCTGTTCATCCCGGCATAGCA
>JASCZI010031022.1:0-13735 GCA_036250425.1 Stylosanthes scabra
AATGAAATTACAATTTAAATTACAACTTAAATTCTGCCTTCGTGCTCCACGCATATGCGTGGGTGATAGCCTAATGTCTACGCATATGCGTGGACTCAATTCCTTCATGACGTTCGCGCCGCGTCTAAACGTGAGGCTCGACGTGCTCGGTCACGCATATACGTGGTGCGGGACGTGCTTGGCTACGCATATACGTAGTTGGACATGCGCGGGGTCTCTGATGTGTGCGTAGGCTGCCTGTCTAGACAGAAGTGAGCTACGCATATGCGTGGGTGGCTGACTGATGTCCACGCATATGCGTGGTAACTTGGCTCCGGGAATGACTTGGTTGTTGCATGCCACGCATATGCGTGGGCTCCTAGCTGACTTCCACGCATATGCGTGGGTTCCTGGCTGAGTCCCAAAGCTAAGTTTCCAAACTTCATCTTTTTGGCTTTTTAACCTGTTTTTCCTACAATTTTCACAAAAATACATCAAAGTACCTTGCAGATAAAATAATTATATTTATAACATATATTTGGTTGCTTTAGTGAATTATTGTATTAATATTACAAAGAATTGAGTATGATTTATCTTAGAAATCCTCTAAAGATGCTCACGCATCACTAAGATCGGAGCGGAAGTGGCTAAAGAGGGTGCGATGAACGAGGAAATCACGAAGAAAAGCTTGGAGGCCAAATTCAGATGCTTATGTGTACGCACCAAGATTGATGTTTGTACACATTGCCAAGACTTGGGCGGCACGTCCAAGCTGAAACCGGACCCTATGCGTACGCACCAAAACACCCTATGCGTACGCACCAGAGGCAGAATTTGAAGCTTATAAATAAAGGAGACCACACCCATTTTTGAAGAGCCCTC
This sequence comes from Stylosanthes scabra, assembly GCA_036250425.1. Classification (NCBI taxonomy): domain Eukaryota; kingdom Viridiplantae; phylum Streptophyta; class Magnoliopsida; order Fabales; family Fabaceae; genus Stylosanthes; species Stylosanthes scabra. Next base: position 862 of record JASCZI010031022.1, read on the forward strand.
ACATACCATTTCTCTTCTTAGTTTAGTTTTAGGGTTCCTTTAGTTTGGGCATACTAGACAAACATTTTTTTGCTTTTCTGTTTATTTTATGTATTGTTATTCTGTCCGTTTGATCTTCGATTCTGTTAATATTACTGCCGTTACTCTGTCCATTTAATTTCTCATTATGTCTCTTTACTGTTATGCTGCCTGTTATTATTCTGCCATTATGATAACTATCAGTAGTGAGTAGTGACCTTGTGTCTTGGCTATGGGTTGAAATGTGCGGATGACCTTAGCTACCGATCCCTAAGGGCAACAGATGGGAGGAACGGGGTTAGGCTCGAGGCCGTTAACGCTACGCCCCTGCCAATAATAGGAGGACCTTAATGATGCGAACTTGATGAGTTATTTGAGTTCGCCGAATACCAAGGTCTTACGTTTTTGTGCATGCCTAGGACTTTCGGATAGGGGCTAATTCTACCACTCGACCATTCGACAGTAATGGCTAGTTTTCTTTAAGTGTCAATCCATCTAAATTGGGATCGGTAGTGACCATAGGGACACATGGTATTTCAACCCATGTTCGAGCACTCTTTAACAGTCTGTAAGTTTATTCTGTCTCTTTGCTCTCTTTTCAAACCAACAATTGCAACCCCAAACTCTTTTCTCAACCAAACGGATAACCACCGTTTTCATTTCCTAGGGAGAACGACCCGAGTCCATACTCGGTATTTTTAACTGGTTGCATCCTGTGACACATCTTTTGTTGATGATCTCATTAACACTCTCACAGCTGGTTTGGATTCCTCTACAACGAAATCTTGTTTTAAAATTAAGGAATTCTGAACCAGTCGCGAGAGCGACTGCGAGGTTTTATCACACGACCCCACCGTGCGCTCGCACGGATTGAAAATCCAATCCTGATTGCTCTCTGTCAACATCATGTCATCGCACGGATTCCATGTGCCGTCGCACGAGGCATGCCGTTGCACGATACCCCCATGCAATTGCACGAGTACGCAATTTCCTCTCAGGTTCGCCTTTGTCCATAAGCGTGCGACTGCATGCTTACCCCATTCGAGAACACAAACCCCCAAACTAGGTTAAATGGGCATCTGCCTACATCGTGCGACCGCACGTCGGGACCATGCGGCCGCACGAGAGCGTTTGCAACGCTTAAAAGAGCGTTTTCAACACCAACTTCCCTACTTCACTCAATTGTGTGGACATCACTCACTACTCATTGACTAGTGATTTCTTCTCCCCCATTCTTGTAGTTAGTTGATTGGCTAGGTTGTTAGCTTAGTGTCATATGAGCGTAGTTAGTTTCTTAGGATTATACACTGTTAGAATCTTAGGATTATATGACTCTTATTGTGATATTTGTTGACCATTGTTGATTGATTGATGATTGTCGTGCTAATTTGCATGAGCTTGGAATTAGAACACTTGGTTATTCATTAAATTCAAATTTCCAAAAACTGCACGCCAAGTGTTCGATGAAAATCCTCAATGGAATTTTAATTTTGTTTTTTATCCAATTCTTCCCTAAGTTGATTTGTTTCACTATGGCTATGTTTTTCACTTAAATTGTGATCAAAATCAAGTTAATTTGACCATTGAAAGTTTGATACATTGTTAGTATGCATGAAGTTGTTAAATGATTAGTGCTTGTGCTTACTTGATATTTATCTAACAATGTGCTAAGTGGTGCTTGATTTAATTGCTCAATATTCATTGATATGCATGCTTGATCACCATGTATGATATGTTATTGTTGATTCCATTGCACCATGATTGTTTTACTAGTTTGGTTAGTAACTTGTGTTGCGTTATTGTTGAATCCTTGAATCAAATTAGGAATTTTTGGCTAAGTGAAGTTGAATTTCATTAAGGTTTGGTGTAGGTGTGTTCATTGTAGCTCTTGTGTAAATTCTTTCGTGCGCAACGAGAATTCCCACAAGGCTTACGATGAACACAAACACCTAAACATAATTCCTTAGCCAAGAGTTTTTAACTAAAGAAACACCAAGCTAGATGCAATTCGTTGGTTTAACTAACATGGTTATATTGTTTGTCTGTCTTGAATTGTTTGAACCTTGTTAGTGTAGTATGCTTGGTTGTTTCTCTCTGATCATCAATTCTATAATCTCATATTTTGTTTGGTTTGTCTGTTGGTTTTTCTACGTTTTAGATAGCAGTGAGGATATAGTTGCTGATGATGATCAAGTTGAGGCTTAGGCCGCTTCCCAACTATACACTTGTGCACAGAGGACCGTGCCATCTTCAAGTGTGGGGAAGGCTAATGCTGGAGACAACAATTTGGGTCTATTCTAAATTCTAATGTACATTTTTACTGCTTTCGTAGTTAGTTATTTGCTGTTTGTTAGTTGATGGTATACATCCAATCCCCTCTTTCCCTATGAATTGACAATGCAAATAGTTGAGTCTTTCAAACATGTGCCTCTTTAGGGGACCTCATCAAAATTTTGAAAAACTATCTTTTGACTTGATCTTATACTTGCTTTGAAATTGTCCAATCATAGACTAGAGCAAAAGAACACACAAACAAGAGAGATTTCGAGCCTAACATTGTGGTTTCACATTTATAAAACACCATTGTTTCTTATTGTGTGTTACTTCCTCTTCTATGATTGTGATTTGAAACTTGCTTAATTCTTTATGTCCATAATTGTATATATTTGTGTATTCATGTGATTGAGCTCTTTATTTCTATTAAAGATCACAAACCAAATGGCCTAATCCTTTGCATTATCCTTTGAAACCAACTTTGAGCCTTATAATCCTTTGTTCTGAATTTAGCACATTACAAGCCTTGAAATTGAAAAACCATGATTGTCTTTTGTTTGATCTTTGATTAATTTAGGATTTAGTGGTTGTTTGCTTTTGAAAGAAGAAAAGTAAGGGAGTCGAGGAAAGACATCAAATTGAGAGTGGGTGAACTAAAAAGGGGTACTTTGAACATTTTGACGCATTTGGTGAATACATGTATGGATATATCAAAGTAAGCATATGCATTTTCAGAAACCACAAAAGAAAAAAAAGTGACAAGAAAAAAATGTATATAGAAAAGAAAGGAAAAAGAAAAGAAAAATATATATTTTCATAAAAGAAAAGAAATATTTTTCACTTCAAGTAGGGAAGAAAGCTACCAAAATAAGCAAATGCATATGTCATAATCATTCATCAAAGGAAATTGCATGTCATGTATTTTTTAAATATAAAATTGTGAGTATAGGTTATAAGATAGTTGGGAAAGAGTGAAGAACAAGAGGTTAGGTGCATCTTAAATTAATCAAAAGCTTCAAGTTCTTTAACCCACTTAACCAAATAAATTTCCACACCTACACCTTGGCCCCATTACAACCCTTAAAAGACCTCTTGATGTTTCTCACATATATACATTTGATGTTGATTGTTAGATGAGAAGCAAGTTGTGAAAATCATAATTAGTGAGGAATTGAGAGCTTTAACCAGAGACATTTGAGCGATTAAAGTGTATACACATGTAGTAAGGGTTCTTAAGCTCAACTCTATGCTTTATGACATTTCTTGCAATATAAGTTAAGTATAATCTTTTGTCCTTAAATGATTTCTGGGGTTAGTATTTGATATAATACTCATGCCCGTTCTTTTGCACATGTTTGCTAAATTTCTCTATTTGTGATTTCATTCAAAACATGAACCTTGTGTAGTTCTCTCTTATATGATCTCCATGAACTTTGTTTTGAAACTTTTCAGAAATTCCACTCACCGCTTGGTTTTATTCACTTGAGCATGAGGACATGCAAATGATTAAGTGTGGGGAGGTTTGATAAACCCATATTCGATGATTGAATTTGTCCTATAATTAAGGGGTTTATCAACCAAAAATCCCACAATTGCTTGTGATAACCATGTTTTTGAACCTTTGCTCATATATGCTCTAATTGTTAAATACATGCTAAATTAACCTTAAATTGAGTATAATTTTAAATCCTCGTCCCATTTGGTGCCTTGATGAATTTTTTAGTATATTTCAGGCTTTTAGGGTTTGAGGATTGCATGAGAAAGGCTAAGGAAGACATTGGAAGCAAAGGATTCATGAAGAGAAGCCAAAAAGGAGAAAACAGGGCACCGTGTGATCGAACGCTCCTATCGTGCATCGCACGGGTCACTGGGAGCGTCTCGGGAAAGTTTATGTCCAACTCATGCATTCGCACAGTCCACTCGTGCAGCCGCACATGGACCCTGCCACCACACGGCTCACCCGTGCCACCGCACGAGTACGATGACAATACACAAAAATAAAGGTTAAAAGTGGAATTTCGCATCAAGGGCCCAAGGCTAGGCCTCTTTGAAGGCTCAAAATGGAATTATATGAAGGGATAACAGCTGAAAAACAAGACACACATTCACCCATTAGGATTATGGATAGTTTTTAGATAGTTTTTGGGAGTTTTTGGGAGATTTTTCCATCTCTATCATTTTCTCCCTTCTGTTCTTCATTTTCTTTTCCAATTTCCAACCACACTAGCCAAACTCTTTACTTTAATTCAATGTTTTAATGTTTCTTTGTTGATACTCTTGTTTTATTAATGCAACCTTTACTTGTTTTTATCATTTACTCATCTCTACTTTGATTATATCTCTCTTGTTCTTATCTTCTTATTTTCTCTTTGCTGGAATTTATTTAGATGCATGATAAATTGATGATCTATGGTTTAATTATGCTTGTTTGATGTTCATATTGTTGATTTAGACTATTGGTTATCTTAGATTGTCAATTTCTATTATTATTTACCAAGTCTTTTTACTATGCCCACCAAGTGTTTGATGTTTTGTTTCTTATGAATATAGAGTAGTGTTCTTGTGTTTTGGTCATGGGCTGAAGTGTGGATGATCTTAGCCACTAATCCCTAAGGAAAAAGAATGGATTAAGGATAGGGTTAAAATCATTCCGTTAACGTTAGGCTTTTGCTAGTGATGAGTGGACTTTAACGAGGCGAACGTGATGGATTATTCGCATTCCAAAGACCTTGGTCCTTCGCATTAGTAAGTAGCCTAGGAACTTCGAAACGAGGTTAATTCGCCCCACTCGACCATTAGACAGAGTGGGTTTGATTCCTTACGTGACAACCATTTGTAATTGGGATTAGTGGTGATCAAAAGGGACACATTATACTTCAACTCAAGACCAAGCATCTTTTATTACTTGCAATACAAGAGATCTCTTATTTTTATCTTGTTCCCAGCTCTCAACCATTGCAACCCCAATATTTTCACAATCAAACACGAACCCCAAATTTCAATTCCTAGGGAGAACAACCCGAGTGCAATACTCGGTTATTTTTTGTTGCAAGCTTTGTGACACTTTTCTAAATTTGGATGAGACTCTCATAGCTGTTTCAGAGCTATCTGCAACGAATTCTTATTTTGAAGTTAAGAAATTTTGAACCGGTCTTAGGAGCCACATGACGTACAGAGATGTGATTTAACAAATAAATATTCGACAATGTAGAAAGGGAACAATACACTTGGTTTAGCCGGCTACATGCGGGGGCAGCTGAGTGGTGCTAGGGACATGCGCCTTGAGATGGGCCTGGGTGTGGATGGGGTATCATTGTGTGGGTTGGGCTTAATTGTCCAGAGATGATGCACTTGAACCTCGAGACCCAGCAACCAAAAAAAGATGTCAACCTCCGTAAACTGGGTGATGCTTGTCATGCGAATAAATTCTGTGGCAGATTGGGGTGTAATAAGAGTCCCTAACATGGTGTCCCCAAAAAAAAGTACCAAATTTTCAGGGCACGTGCTTCAAGCACTCTTCATGTTTTCTTATTGCTTTTCATTTACTCCATGAATTATATCTATGTAAGGATTAGTTAACTGAACTTCATTTTCCCCTTCAAATATTTGAGCTATTTACATACACAGGGGGTCGCCCAGAACTCTAACATTTTGCCTCGAACTTGACTTCATATAAACAATTCAAATGAAGCACCGTGTACATTCAATTTATCATTTTCGCTCTTCAAAGGTGCTCATCTAACTAACCCTAATACAGAACCTCCTTGTTTCTGATAAACACATTTCTAATGGTCTATCTTATGTTATAATTGAGTAAATTATCAAATCAAACTCACTTAAACACTTGCAAAAGAGTTCATTTGTGAATTATTGTTTCTTAGAATTTAAATTGTGAATACATACATTTTTTGCCATAATTTGCTATGGAATTATCTGATTCCCATTCCATTCAATACCTTGATGGTTTTGTTCAAGCGTTTCAGGCATATATAGGTTGGGATTGGAGTGGAAGTGCCCAAAGAAGGCTAGAGGAGCAATAAATTCGTGAAGAAAAGCCAAAATGAGCATTCAGGACACATGTACTCATACACATGGCACACATGCGTACGCACGTGACCCTGGAGTAGCGAAGAAGTCAATTCTGCCATCCTGTGCGTACACACATCACCTACATGCGTATGAACATGCCTAATTTTTAGCGTAAATGCCTATTCTGGGTGCATGAGCATACGGACATGTCTTGTGTGCGTAAGCATTTAACGCCTGATAGCAAATTCAAGTGAAGGCTAAAATGGAAATTTCGAATAAAAGGCCAAAGGCTTGGCCTCTTGGAGGGCCTAATTGAAGACATATGAGGGGGGGATAGCTGAAAACACAGGAGAGAGCACACCATTAGGATCAATTATAGTTTTTGTTCGTTTTTGGAGAGTTTTTGGGAGAGCTCACTTTCTCTCTCATTTTTCTTTTAGGGTTCTTATAATTTCCCTTTTATTTCCAGCCACACTACCCATATCAATTACTTAATTTCAGTGTCTTGATGTTTGTTTGAGAATACTCTTGCTTGATCAGTACAATTGTTACTGGTTTCTTTCACCTAATTCTCTACTTCTCATTTCTAGCTTTCTTGTTCTTATGTTGATCTATGGTTTCATTATGCTTGTTTGATGTTTATATTATTGATTTATATCATTGGTTATCTTAGATTGTCAATTTCTCTTGCAATTTACCATGTTGGTTTACTATGCACACCAAGTGCTTGATGTTTTGTTTCAATAAGGGGGCGCGTCAGTTTCCAAGTCAGAAGGAAAAGAGATTGCAACTCATAGCGATTCTCGATGAAATTTTAGAGTGAATTCGACTATGGAGGAAGTAGACAATTCATGGGTTTCAAAAATTCTTTCCAAGCAAGAGCAATACCTCCAGATAATCCATTAGGATCAACAAAAGTGAAAATATTATAGCCACAAGATCTGAATTTATGCTCCACTATGCGAGTTGATTTTTAGTTTCCCATAAGAAAACCAATTCGAGAGAGCGGGATTGACATATCCCTTTGATGTTGTGAACTGTCAGAGGTCTTCCCAAACCCCAACAGTTCCACGAGAGAATTCTCATGGTGCTTGGGATGCCATTGAACGGCTGGCACCCTCCACCATATGTAATTTAATTAATCTTGTTGCAACATAATTAGAAGCAAAATTATCAACTTCAATTTCCTATGTTGCTCTTCTCTTAATACCAAAAACCATCTCTGTCTCGGTTGCACATCTAGGAGCAAGTTGCTTCAATATCTTAAACCTATTTGTATTCTTTGAATGAGGGACAGTTGGAAAGACTTTCGAGCGAATATTATCCTCATCTAATTGAATCAGATCATCATTAGTTTCACCATCTTGCAAACGTTGATCATGGATCATGCCTGATCAAAACTCGAGACGCCATGAAAAGAAAATGTGAGCAGATAAGAAGGGAGAAGTTGGATGAGGAGAAAGTTAAAAAGAAAATTGAGAAGAAGGTTAAGAAGAATAAGAACAAACATTGATCTCGACTACACAAATTAAAAACTCGGTTATGGAGAAATCCTAACGGAGCATAGGAACCCTATTAGGGTACAAAAACTTTATTACGCAGAAACCGTAGCAGAGCATATTTAAATTTGTATGTGTTTAAACAATTTTTAATTGCGTCTTATGACACGCCCGCCCCAGTCAATTAGAAATGATCTTTTTAAAATCAAGTTTCTTATCGCGAGTATAGTTCCAATCGACGCTAGAACGGGAGTGTCAAGATTTAAAATGTTGTCCCAAGTTTGCAACAAAAAATTATCGAGAGTATTTTACTCGGGTCGTTATCCCTAGGAATTGAAAATTGAGACTTCCAATTATTTGTGAAAATATTGGGGTTGCAATGGTGAGAATTGTGAACAAGAATCGGAACAAGAAATAACTTGTGTTGCAATTAATAAAAAGGTGCTTGGTCTTGAGTTGAAGTATAATGTGTCCCTATGATCACCACTAATCCCAATTACGAATGGTTGTCACGTAAGGAATCAAACCCACTCTATCTAATGGTCGAGTGAGGGGAATTAACCCCGTTCGGAAGGTCCTAGGCTACTTACTAATGTGAAGGACCAAGGTCTTTGGAACGCGAATAATCCATCACATTCACCTCGTTAAGCTCCACTCATCACTAGTAAAAGCCTAGTGTTAACAGAACGGTTTTAACCCTATCCTTAACCCATTCTTTTCCTTACGGATTAGTGGCTAAGATCATCCACACTTCAACCCATGACCAAGACATAAGAACACTACTCCATAGTTATACGTGTAACACCCTAATATCGATTAACCATGCCGTGGACATAATCAATCAATACTAGTTATTATGACCATATCTTTTATATATTACGTAGATGTAGGACCGTTGAAATCCAACTAACGTAGCTAGAAGTTCATAATAAATTTGAGCCAAACACCATATAGTACAAAAACTTTTCCTTTATTAACATAATAGTAATTACAAATGCTTCATAGACCTTGGACACTAGCCTGCAAAGCTTAAGCTTAAATATATAACTGGACTAAATCTCATGAACGTACATAACTAATTCTCCTTTATACACAGACATAGTTTCAACATAGCGGAGAGACTCTAACATCTTGAACTAAAAACGTTGCTTCGCTTGCTTTCCAAACGTAAACCTGCATCTGAAAAACATGTGAACAATACGGGATGAGAATCCCAAACCACTGGATTCTCAGTACGGTAAAGGCACTGATACTGCATAAGATAAGCTAGCAGGATTACACGAGAAAATCCTACTCGTACACTCGTGTTTTCTCAAACAACCTCACAGACGAACATATAATCTCTCTATTCATACTTCTACCATGGATACTCTAATACTAATTCTCTATTTCCTTTCTCATTTCCTTAAGTCACTTATCTCTTCTTCTACACCTTAACTTCATTCTAGAATACCATAGAATCCGCAAACACAGGGAAGTACACACCAACAGATAATTCAGTCACATAACAAATAGCAATTAAATCTACCAAACAATTCAATCCCAAACAATGTCATCCAAATGCATATGATGCATGCCTGTCCCTATGGCTAAATGAGCTCATTTGGTCGGTTATCTTAGCCAACCCAATCGATCCAGTATATATCCTGGATCACTCCCAGCACGTACTGATGCATGGGCATCTTTGTATGATTTTAACTTCAATTTCTCTTGATTATTGTGTAATTTCTTGTGAATTAATACTCTTAATCTTATCAATCAAACAAACTTGATGTCTTTTGAGTTTTGTCTATTTTATAGAGTATTTCATTAAGAATTTAGGTGATCAAGGCCACTCAAGAGTAGATTGAAGAAAGGAGATTGAAGAGAGTGAGAAAAATGGAAGAAAGTTGAAGCCCAAAGACTCACGTTATACGTGAGATCCCACGTTATACGTGGGAATGAAATCCTTCATCCAGAAATTTGACAGACGCTATACGTTATACGTGAGCCACCCACGTTATACGTGGGAATTATCTCTCTCTCATCCAGCAACTCCACGTTATACGTGAAGATCCCACGTATAAAACAGCAATTCCAGAATTAAGGACAGAGGCTCCACGTTATACGTGGAGAAGGCCATGTATAACATGGAGCGAGTCAAAGTTGTACGTGAAGCCCACGTATGAAGATTTCTCAAACCCATCAACACCACTTCAGCCCAAGACCAATCTTATTTTGTTACTAATCCATCACTTAATCAAGGGCAATTTTGGAAGATTCAAAGAGATGATTGATTGAAGAAGAGATAAGCATTGTAATCATAGATAAGATAAGATTAGAATTGATTTAGATTTGATTTGATTGATAACTAATTTTTAGGATAGTTAAGCTAGGTATATAAAGAGAAATTAACCACTAGGGTTAAGAATCTCAGCATAGACGTTTTCCATTATTCTTAGATCTAGTTTTCATTATGCAAGGCTAAACTACTCCATTGTTAAGGGTGAGGAGCTATGTTCACTCGGCATGAGGTAGTCACTATGTACATTCGTTTATTAATTCATTGAGGTATTTTCAGTTATCTTCTATGCATGATTTAAGTTTCTATTCTTCATTCCAATAGTTTAGAATCACTGAGAGGTGTTCTTAACTTGTCTAGGGCTAGATTAATGAGATTGAGAGATCTATTAGTTTATGCTAGCTGGAAATTGAATCACATAATCAAGTAGGTCTAACTAGAGAAAGTCAAGTTAATTGTTATGCAACTTATAATTCTGTGGGTTAAAATTGAATTAGAACTAGTTGGGATAGAGTAACATTTAATCCGATCTAGGATCACTTTTGAGACTCATAAGGATTAGAATCTGATTTAGATCTTCATCTATTTGTTTGATTAATTGACTAAGAGATTAGCTTTTGATTAGGTAAATAGAAACTAAGTTACTAAGAGATTAGGGCTTAGTTAAACTAGATTCGTTGTGCTTGATAACTGAGAACCTAGAATTGGTATTCGAATGTATGCATTGGCCCTCAAGGGAAAAGCATCTCCGGATCTCTTAACAGCTTTCTCATCATCGCTTACACCTCAAGTAATATTCTGTTTTCCTTCTTAATTGATATTCGAAATTCTTAATCCTCAATTACTTCAAGTTTTTCATTAGATCTGATTAGAAGAATTAAGTGGTAGTGATTCCTTAGTCCTTTAATCCTCGAGGGATCGATACCCACTTCACCGTGGTATTACTTGATACGATTCGGTATACTTGCCGAGATCTAGGGTTTATAAAACCAAGCATCAACTTTTTGGCGCCGTTGCCGGGGATTAATTGAGATTAACAATACAATCTTATATAATTTTCTAAATCAGATTACCTTTTCCTTCTAATCCCTTGGGAATTTCCTTCACTTTGACGTTGGAAATTCCCACCTTTTTGTTTGTTCGGTTACTTTGTATATGCAGGGCAACCGTAGAAACAAACCAATAATCGAGTACAATCCTGAAATTAAGAAAACCTTGAAAAAGAATCGAGGCAGGGTCAAAGCTCAGAGAGCTCTTCAATTCGAACAATAAGAAGCAAATTCCGACGAAGGTGCTACTGAAAAATTTTCTGAAGAAGAGATAGTAGAGGAAAATTCTGAAGAGGAGATCGAAGACAACATGGCGGACAATGCCAATAATCAGCGGAGAACTCTTGCGGATTACACTAATCCCACTACTGCTAGCTGTGGAAGTAGTATTGTTTGGCCCACCGTAGATACCAACAATTTTGAGTTAAAACCCGTACTGGTCCAACTAGTTCAGCAAAACCAGTTCGGTGGTAGTCCTCTTGATGATCCGAATCAACACATCTCCCGCTTCTTGCATATTTGTGGCACAATGAAGTTCAATGGTATCTCTCTTGATGCCATCAGATTGAGGCTTTTCCCATTTTCTCTAAGGGATAAAGCAACACAATGGTTGGATTCTCAACCTGCTGAAAGTATTACTACTTGGAATGATTTGGTCACTAAATTCTTAGCCAAATTCTTTCCCCCTCAGAAGCTTGCAAAACTTAGACATGACATCCAATCCTTTCAACAGAGGGATGGAGAAACTCTTTACGAAGCTTGGGAAAGATACAAGGACATGATACGGAGATGCCCCAACAATGTATTTCCCGAGTGGCTGCAACTGCAGACTTTCTATGATGGGACACTTCCTACCTCCCGTATTCTTCTTGATTCTGCTGCCAATGGATCTTTGCGCACAAAGACACTCGAAGAAGCTCTAGAACTAATTGAGCTTGTTGCTACTAATCAATATATGAACTTCTCTGAAAGGAGTACAATGAAGAAGGGTGTACTAGAAGTAAATTCTGTCAATGCTTTGATGACTCAACTCAGTGCAATGAATAAGAAGTTGGAAAAGCTAGAAGCCTCAGCAGTAGGAACTCAAATAATTTGTGGCATTTGTGGTGGTCCTCATGAGAATCACAATTGCATTTCAGTCCAAGATGATCAATTCTCAGCTGCACAAGTGAACTATGTGGGAAACCAACCTAGACCTCCATACAATGATCCTTAATCTAATACTTATAACCCTGGTTGGAGGAATCATCCAAACTTCAGTTGGGGAGGAAATCAAGGACAGCAAAGGCAATATAACAATCAAAATCCCCAAAATTCTCAAAGACAACCATCATTCCCTTCAGCCCAACCCCTTCCAAAGCAACCAAACTACCTTGAAGATGCCTTAACAAAGCTGACCATCAACACTAATAGCTTCATGGATGAAACAAGAGCAAATTTCAGGAATCAGGAAGCTGCAATTAGAAATCTGAAAATTCAAGTTGGTCAGATTGCTAAACAACTCACTGAAAAACCCCCAAACACTCTTCCAAGTAACACTATCCCCAATCCAAAGGAAGAATGCAAGGCAATTCGAGTTATAGAGATGGAAGAAACTCCAGAAGTTCAAGTAGAAGTTCCAACAGAAAAATCGGAGATTATAGCAGAGATAAAGAACCAAGAAGATGTCCAGCATCCACCACAATCTTCGAAAAAGCACACAAGGTCATCATCAAAATTCTTAG
>JASCZI010031023.1:0-16952 GCA_036250425.1 Stylosanthes scabra
AATTGATAACGGAGTTCGGCCAATTTTTGCCTACGTCTCCGGTCAGCACTACTTGTTGCTGATCTCTTTAATATGTGAATATATAGAAGAGATTACAATTAATTTTAGGATGATTAAACCTTATAAACTAAGGTTCTATATATAAGGGGTATAACCCCTTCCCTCTATGTGTACTAGGCGATGTGGGACTAATTGTGCCACCAACGCCACAGAACTTTCAAGGAATGATGAATGTCAATTACACTCAAACTGGTTTGCAATATATGAGTACCAATTCTTCTTCCAACTATCCATCATATTTTGCTTCAATAGCGGTCAACATGAAAGATCAGTCAGTTGAACTAGTGAAGATATTAATCACTTTTACAACTATAGACTTGTCAAATAACTTACTTGAGGGTGAAATTCCACAAGTGATTGGACAATTAGATTCTCTCATAGGGCTAAATCTGTCACATAATAGAATCACTGGCACTATTCCACAATGTTTGGGTAAGTTGAGAAATTTGGAATGGCTGGACCTGTCATGGAATCAGCTGAGGGGTGAGATTCCTGTGGCCTTAACAAATTTGAATTTTCTGTCAGTCTTAAATGTTTCACAAAATCAGTTGGAGGGAACTATACCTACAGGTGGCCAGTTCAATACATTCCAAAATGATTCCTATGGAGGAAATGCCATGCTGTGTGGATTTCCTTTGTCAAAATCATGCAGTGGCAATGACTATAATGAACATACCTCATCTTCAACATTTGAGGATGAAGATAAATTTGGATTTGGTTGGAAGGCTGTAGCAGTGGGATATGCATGTGGAGTGGTGATTGGAGTACTCTTTGGATCTTACTTTTTCTCCACCGGGAAACCCCAATGGCTTGCAAGGCTTCTAGGTGTCCCTATACCAAATAAAAGAGTCAAGAACAAGAAAAACAGGGCTCATGCAAATCATAGAAGAATGAATTAGCTTTTTTAATTACTTTTTATTACGTGTTTGTGAAATAAAGCCTAATATAGATAGATACAAATATAGTTCAGAGAGATATCTCTGCATCTAAGTATGTTGTGGAAATAATATGTATTATTAATGGCGTTGTATTATTATATGGGATTGTATTATTATTAGTCTTATTGTGTTTATGTTTATGTTTATCAGGTTGTGAAAAGCATGAAATTGATATCGTCATCATGTTAAGGTTTAAGAGTAAGTAAGTATTAAAATGAGTCCCACGTTAAAAAAAAAGATAAAAAATATAAGAAGTTTATAAAACAAGAGACTTATTAAATTAAATCTTACTGATTTGAGATGCATATGTCATTTTAGTTCTTCACTAGTGAAACGTAGAAACACCTTACTATTACCATATACTCCTTTTTCTCAATTAATATTGATTACCAGTAGTTGGCATGCCATTGTTTGTGACAAAAACAACGAACACAGTTGTCTCACAGATATACATATCTGGTTTCAATGTCTGGTAGGATCAACGGAAATTTCGAAAAACACAGTCCTTATTATTGAACACAGTTCACCTTCCTAATAAGTAATACCTTTAAATCAAAGACATCAAATTTTATTAATGTATAAATCTAAGTGTATATGCATTTATATATGTATTTTCATACCTAATATATCAACGCTGGACATAAATAATTAAATTTAGCATAAAATTTTTTAGTATAAAATTAATGAAGTGTAAGTATGGAATGGATACATAAATGCATTTATATATATTACCGTGTTATTAATATCACTTGATGTATAATAACCTTTTTTTTCTCTAACTTTTTTGAACCTTAACAAAATCTGGTGACATTGACAATTCCGGGCAAGGAAATTCCATATTCGCGCATATACTAATTGTCTGATCTGGGGAAATTAATTAAAAGAAAAACTTATCTACATTATATTAGTTGCCACCATGCTTAATCTGATGCCACTTTAATCGGAAACAAAAAATTACATGTAACAGCTGGCTATACAATTTTATTAAGTATTTGACTCTCAAGCTAGCATTTCCTCGAAAGCCAAGAAGTCAAGCGTGTGGAAAAATTATAATAAAATCATTCCTAATCTTAAGTCATTAATTAAGTTAAATAAAATTACAATGAATCTAGAAACGAGTATCTTTCAATGCCATTTTTATTTTTAGTGAAGTAAATAAAGAGAAAGGTGATGAATTGGTGGTTTAAATCACTTTGATTATTGGGCAATAATCAATTCTTTAATTTGTCTTTCATTATACATAGTTTTGTACGTTGGCCGACCTTATCTATGGTCAGCACTACTAATCACTTATTATGCTCACTAATCTAATCTAGCAATTGGACAATAGTATTCAGCAATGTAATTAAATAAATAAAATTTCAAAGTCACTAATACATCCAAAGGATTGAAAACACATAGGAGTGTTCAATATTAGGATCTTTTTGGGTACATTGGTCAACATACAAGACTCTCTTATAATAAATAGGACCACATTAAATCACACTAAGGCCATAGAATTTACATTCAAACACATAAAACACATTTAATTCGCAACATTTTCCGTTGAAGATTATGGCATCATCATCATCTGAAGAAAACCAAAATAATAATAATGTCACGTTTAGGCAATGGTTGGTTACCATGTTTAGCAAGATTAATGCTAAGGTTGGTAGTGTAATAATGAAGCTGAAGAAACCAGGAGAAGATGATCCTAGAAGAGTTATTCATTCTTTGAAAGTAGCACTTTCCATCATCATAGTTTCTGGATTTTACACGGTTCAACCTCTTTTCGATTATTTTGATAGAAATCCCATGTGGATAATTATAACCGTCATCCTTGTCTCAGAATTTTCCGTAGGTAATTAAGTTCATTTCATTTTAATTAAACTTGATCTTCATTTAATTAATGTATTTCTAGTTCAATAATTATTAACCAAGAGTCTTATATATATATATGCGTGACACTTGCAGGAGCAACACTTGCTAAATGTTTCAATAGAGGCATAGCAACAATTTCGGCTAGTGCTCTAGGACTTGGATGCTATTACGTGGTTAATTTAATAAGGGGAGGACATATTGTCACGCCATTACTTCTTGGAACCCTAATTTATATCACAGGTAATAATATATATGAAAAAATTGCTAGCTGAGCATCAAATATTAGCTAAGAATACATATATTTCAATATTACAATAATGAAAAAAATTGGTAATCATAGCTTTTTAGTCATAAGTAATTATTATAATTTTTTAACTTTAACATTTATTTTTATTTATAAAATATTATTGAATCAAATAAATATTATTAAATATTATAAATATATTTTTACAAATGTTATTTATTCGAAGTTATAAATGTTATGATAAGTATAGGAAAAAGAATAGGTAATTAATATTTTTTTAATCAATAAATCAGTCAATAAAAAATAAAATATTCGTAATTATTATTTATAGAACGTCTATAATAAAAATCATAGAACATTCTAAACCTAAAAAAATCAACTAATTTTGTATTTTTTCTAGAAGCAGAACATTCAAAATCTAAAAAAATAGAACATTCAATTTAAATCGTTAGCTGAATTTTTATTAGTTACTAATATTATTGTAAATATAATAATTTTGAATTGAATTATGGCAATCTATCATTACTTATAAATAAAAATAATTAATTAATTGAGAATTATTGTTTGACTAATGCGAAATTTGAATAAATGCAGTTGCGGGAATGACATATATACGATTTGTACCTGAACTTAAAGCAAGATATGATTATGGGTTCTTAGTGTTTATCTTGACATTCTGCATAGTAGCTCTACCAAGCTATGAGGAGGAAGATTTACTAGACATTGCAAAGAGACGAGTGATAACAATTTTCACAGGTGTTTTAATGTGGGTTTTGGTCTCCATTTTTGTATACCCCATCTGGGCAGGTGATGATATTCACAAGCTAGTAACAAAGAATCTTGAAAAACTAGGAGTCTCCATTCAAGGTTTTGGAGATGAATGTTTTGGAACATCAGAGGGCAGTGAAGGAGGATCTAATAATAAGTCAAACGTTCAAGCATATAAAAGTATTCTTAATTCAAAGCAAATTGAAGATAGCTTGGTAAGGATATATTAGAGAAGTAACCAATTAATTAACAACTACTACTTTATTATTATTATTAATAAATTTAGGTGTACATTTATTTATACATTCATTTATGTATTTTTACACCTAATAAATTCACGTGTCAAACACATAAATAATGAAATTTAACATAAAAATTTTAAGCACATAAATAATAAAGTCTAATACTAAAAATTTGAGTTACAATAAAAAAAATATTTTTATTGAGATGAATATACATTCAGTACATGTTATATTATTATTATTATTATTATTATTATTATTATTATTAATGTATTTGATTTAATTTATCATTACGGGGTTATATATTTTGAAGGTGAATTTTGTAAGGTGGGAACCCGGGCATGGTCGTTTCAGATATGGTCATCCATGGAAACAATATTTGAAGATTGGAAGCTTATTGAGGCAATGTGCCTCTCTCATTGATTCTCTTAACGGATTCCTTGATTCTACCAAGGTACTAATTGGGTTTAATAAACTCTTTAAATTTGATTAATTGACTCTCATGTGACTTAATTTTCTAATATTGTATATATGTTTATGTTTTTATAGACACCATCATCATCAGAAATAAGGAACAAAATGGAAGAGGCATGCATGGAAATAAGCAAGGAAACAGGAAAAGCTCTAAAGGAATTATCAATGTCAGTTCAAAAAATGGTTCCACCACATGATGCAAACCCTAGCATTGAGAGGTCTAAGATTGTTGCAACGAAGGTCAAGTCCATCCTGAAATCAGGGTTATGGGAAGGAACCAATCTGTTTGAGGATATTCCTATTATGAGTGTCACTTATTTGCTCCTTGATGTGGTTTCTTGCACTCACAAACTCGCTGACTCGGTCAATGAATTATCCATCCAAGCAAAATTCAAGAACAAAGACGCTAAAGTTGCATCAAATAATTGTCCTCCTACTCATCATGAAGAGAACAACATTGGAGTTCATCATCATGTTATTACAATCAACTAAAATAAATGTGCCATTAATTCTTGTTTTTCTCCCATTCTAGTTACTAATAATTTAGAAGCTCATGTTAATTAATAAATAATGTCAAAATAATAAGTTAATTAACACACGTGCATACGAGGTAGCTAGCCAGCACCTTCATCATATTCTGATTATTATTATTCTCTATGAATGTGGCATGTGACAGCTCCTAATTAATAATTTTAATCAATACTTTTTAGACGCTATATATTAACTTGTTTTTTAGATTCTCATGAAATCAAGCCGCCCATCTTCATGTACTATATGAGAAAAAATTAAATAAGGCATGTGATGTAATATGTATTTATTTATGTATGTATAATATGTTTCTATTTTTTTTTTTAAAAAAATGTTCAATTTAATTGTGTTGATTATATTATTGCTTTGTCTGCCACTTGTTTCTTTTCTGTCTGCATGCTAAAGCAATTAATTAATTAATTAAAACAAATGGCTCTTTTTCACTTGTGTCATTTGCAAATTGTTATTTAATTCAGTAGAACAGCCATGAGAAGGCTTAGCTAGTTGAATTCAAAGTTTAAGATCCAAATACATTAGCCATCTATCTCCATGAAAGCACTAATAGTTATCTTCCATTTTGCCTTTTTATTAGTAGTGGAAGTGCCATATATGTTATTGATTTTTCAAAGCACTAATCATTATCTTCCATTTTGCCTTTTTTGAGTGCTATGTATTGGTAATACTATTCTGCATATATAAATATTAAGAGTACATACATATAGTCAAATCAGTTCTATTAAGACCAAAAAAAAAAAAATCATTTCTATTATAGGTAGGAAAACTTTATTTGCTTCTCTCATCTTAAATCAAATTTTTTTTTTCTTAAGAATAATACATGAATGACCTGAATTCAACAACTACTACACTATTAAGTTTTGATTGGACTGCGTTAATTTTATGGGGGCTTTATTAACTTTTATTTTATTTTATTTTATTTTAATTTTTACATCTCAATTATTGCATATCTTTCCTTTTTGTTATCAAATAAAAAACATAGGCATGTAATTATCTTAGAATTTACAAGTAGAAATTTTGCGGCTCAAATAATTCAATTAAGAAATTATTTTTTTTTTGGTGTCTCAATTAATTAAGATTGTTTCCAATAAATACTAACACATGACAAAAGTAAAATAAAAACCTAATGTATGCCTACACAACTTGTTTTTCTGAAACTAATGTATATATAATAATATAATAATGAGGGCAATGAGAAGAAAGAGAAGCAAAAGTAATTAAGAATTTTATTAGTAAGTAGCAAAGTCTGAACAGTGGCGGAAATCAAAAGGCATGCAATATCATGGAAGCAACATAAATTAAAGAAAATGCGCACGCACTAATTTCATTTGAGTCAAGCCTGATAACTATATGCTTTCATCAGCCGCCATACGCACCATAATCCCTCAACCTGCTCTTATAAATAGCTAACCTTATTATGCCCTTAATCACAATAGCTTCTGAATTATTTGTACCTCAAACATACACTCTCATACAATGCCTTCTTCTATAACATCTCAAGAAAATGAAACATATTTCTCTTGTGCTTATCAATGTGTTAGAGAATTGCCTAAGAAATCTTGGGAGAAGGCTACAAATGTTGCAAAGAAAATAAAGAAATCGGGTCAAGATGATCCTAGAAGGATTACTCATTCTCTCAAAGTAGGATTGGCACTCACATTGGTCTCCATGTTCTTCTATGTCCAAGCTCTTTATAAAAGCTTTGGTGACGCTGCATTATGGGCTATCATGACTGTCGTTGTCGTCATGGAATATTCTGTTGGTAAGTATCTATATAAGGATTCTAATTTAAAAAGGATTCGACTTTTTTTTCGATTCGATCGATACTTTTAAAAATCTAAAAAAAAACTTATATAAAGATTTTTTTATATAAATTTATAGAATTAATTATTTTATTTATTTCAGGAGCAACCCTCGGAAAAGGCCTAAATAGAATGTTTGCAACATTGCTAGGTGGTTTTCTAGGTCTTGGAGTTCAACAGCTAGCAACTTTGCCAGGAAAGACAAATCAGCCAATACTATTGGCAATTTTTCTCTTTATCATAGGTATGTACCATATTAATAAATAATTAAAAACAATAATTAATATAATGCACATGAATTTATTGATTTAAAAGAATTCATGTATATATGTTTATTTTACAGGTGCCGTGATGACTTATATTAGGTGTATTCCTGGAGTGAAAGCCAAATATGATTATGGATTCTCAATCTTCATATTAACGTTCAGTCTTGTATCTATATCCGGTTATCGAAGTGATGAGAATCAAACACTTCAATTGGCTTGCAAGAGACTACTTACAATTATCATCGGAAGCATTTTGTCTATGATTCTATGTGTTTGCATTTTCCCCGTTTGGATCGGAGAGGATCTTCATAATTCTGTTGCTAAAAACATTGAAAAAATTGGCGATTTCTTACAAGGTATATATATACATATATATATATACATCTATAATTAATTAATTGTGCTATTTTAAAGTTTATATATGTAAGGGAATTTTACTAAAAAATAAAATTTATTTATTCCTTTGTAGGGTTCATCGATGACTCCTTTGATAATGTATCGGAGGACAAGAAATCCAAGAATGAGAAATCATTTGCTGAGGAATATGAAAGTGCTCTTAATTCAAAAACCAAGGAAGAAAACATGGTAAAATTAAACCCCGCAAGTTGCTTTTTTATTTTAGATTTAAATTGTAATAAAAACATATATAAAATGTTTTGTTATTACACATATTATTACACTGTCAAAAACACAAACTTACCAACAAGTGCAATCCTTTTTTTTTTTTTTTTAGGCTAATTTGGCTTCATGGGAACCTCGTCATGGCAAGTTTAAATTCAGTCATCCATGGAAACAATACTTGAAAGTTGGAAACTCAACAAGACAATGTGCTTACAAAATTGAAGCCCTAGATCACCATATTAACTCTAAGATCCACGTATGTATGCATGCATTTATTTCTCATCATTTAATAAATTAAATTAATATATAGTTTGTTGTCTAACATATATATGATGAATTTTCGAATGTAGATTTCGCATGAAGTAAGGAACAAAATTAAGGATACATGCCAAGAAATTTGCTTAGAGTCCGGGAAGGCTTTGAAGGAGTTATCTTCATCAATTAAATCAATGAATTGCTTGTCAAAAACAAATTATAAGGCCCACATTGGAAATGCCAAAGGGGCAATTGAATCCCTAAATTCTTTTTTAAAATCAAACCTCTCAGAGATTAATAATCTACTAGAGATAGTGGCAATTGCTACAATGGCTTCACTTCTAATGGATGTTGTGATAAGCATTGAAAGAATTTCCGTACAAGTTGATGAATTAGCTTCCTTAGCACATTTCAAGAGTCATGATGATGTTCAAGATCAACCCAACACGACAACAAAAGCTACAAGGACAAGACCATTACCTTTGCTTCGTGAAGGGTTTATGAAACGGTTTTTCCCTTGTCACAAAATGCAACATCATCACAGCAACAGAATTCATGAGTCTTCAGAATGTTCTCCGAAACAAAATACAAGTTCATCAACCATAGAAGTGATTGTTCAGTCAGTTTAATTAAGTAAACACAGTATAGTTAATTCTTTCATTCATATACGAAATAAGTTGTAACACTATATAGTGCTTTATACAAATACGAGATAGATATGTTCTTATATTTAATCTACATTTACAAAATAGAGATATATATATTTATATATATCAGTGATATTTTGATATTGTATTAAATTTAATTGCTATAAATAAAGTTAAAGATATTTTTTTGTATCATATACTTGTGTAATTGATATTTTTTATATTGTATTAAATTTAATTGGTATAAATAAATTTAAATGGAGAAAAGTGTATATGAAAAATTTTTGGGTGGACAAAAATACATACGAAAAATTTAAAGTAATAAAAACACGTATATTACTTTTATCTATTGATAATTATTTTCGATATGTATTTTTATTTATTTAAATTTTTTATATATATTTTTATCCACCTCAAAATCTTTCATGTATATTTTTATTCATTTACTTTTTAATTTACAAAAATATATGTGGTTACAAGAATATAAGAAAAGAAAATTAAATAAGAATACTAACTAGATAAAAAGAATGAGGCACAAAGAGAAAAAACATATTTTTTATGAGTTAAAATAAACAATTATAATTCGAAGTTACTATATTTATCATAATATTTATAATTTCATATAAATAACATTTATAAATATATATTTATAATATTTAATATTATATATTAATTTAATAATAATTATTAATAAATAAAAATAAAAAATAAAATAAAAAATTATGAGTACCAATGAATTAGAAAACAATGGTTATCAAATTTTTCCTATTGTTTATTACGTGAGTCAAATAAAAAAAGGTTGAGTTGGTTGAATCTAAGCAGTCAGCCGCAGCGTGCATAAATTAAAGTAATTAATTTTGAATGGGTGCAAGATCGCTAACTGCTCCTATCTCATGAAATTAAATACTTTGCGCACTTTATTCAGATTAAATCATATCATATAAATACAATAACATCTATGTATGTATGTCGTCAAACGTGCTAGCTAAGGTTTTCTCCTGACTAAAAAAAATCTATGAAATCAGAGCTATTAAGGAGTCAATAACTAAGTTATCATTTAAAATTTATATGAATTATCATCTATAATTTATATATTTAAAATTAAGTTATCATTTAAAATTTATATAATTTATCATTCGTAACTATGTGAAGGCTCTTTATTGATCATAATACATTAGCTCTCTAGTCTTTTTTACTAACTAAATATGCATGCATTCTTCATTATTTAATTTGCTTATAATAATAAGTTATAACCAATAGCTGCTCGTGAATATCAATTAGTGCTTTGAGGAAAGGATTCTAAATTGGCAGACAATTATTGATTTTTATTTATTTATTTAATATATTGTCTCAACCGGAACCAAACCCGGCCCCTTCTCCCCCTCTTTTTCTTCCACTTACAAAGTTAGTTGGTAGTTTTATTAGATGGGTTTAGAGTTAGTAGACACAGTACATCACAAAGTGGGGCATTAACCACAGTCTGTTACACTTCATATAAAAGTAGTGCTTGCAATGCAAGAATGTAAAAATCAAAACTGATACCAACTCTAGCTTAGCTTCTTATCTTATTTTATACTTATTTTTTTTATCTTTCTTATTTTACTTAGATTCTATTGACAATATAAAATATTTTACATAATTATTTAATTATATATATATAGTTAATAACATGATTTAAAATTGTGACAACCATTTAGCACAGAAAGCTTTAATTTCTCTACTAATTTTGAACTTTGAAGTATGTTACAGTTATTTAATCAATAGTAATTATTTCTTTTTGGAGAGTATATATATTATAGTGCGATGCATATACCACAATTCGCTTATCAAGCATATCTTCTTATATATGAAGAATGACGAATTAATGGATGTACTTATCGGTGGGAAGAGTCAACATTATGAAAATTAGCTGTCCCAAACCCTAAAGAGAAGAGGAGAATTCATTATTATTATTATATTTGAGAGAGAAGGTTAATGCGTGCGCCACCAAGAGCACTAGTAATTCTTTATGTGACTTCCATGAAAAGTCAAGATAGTAACGTATGTAAATTCTTATTGCAAAAATCATACATGTTTTCAAATCTTTTGGGCGAAAACAGTTTGCACTCTGCTTAGTGGGTAAGCAAAAGCATCAAATAGGGGCAAGGCTGCATATATATATATTTGAATGAAGTCATGAACTAAATTGACCCTCATTCTTATGATATGATGTAATACAAACATACTCCATGTACTTGAAAGTACTTGCTTTATTAGTAGGGTCCATGCACCATGCTACATCAAAGTGGTTGAAAACTAAGTCAATTCAATTGCATATCCGCATATTGCCGAAAGAGATATTCCCCACTTGATTTACCAAACTGAAAAACAGAAATAAAATATCCCCGAATAATCTAGAATATTAACAAAACGTAACTTAAAATATAGCTTTTTTTGGGTGTCCAAATCTTGTACTTCGAAAATAGTTCCAATTGATAAAGTAGATTCTTTAAATATGAAATTTCTAATATCCAATTTCTAGTGACTTTTTTTAGACACCATTATGCAATCAAACTAAGAATTTAATCTCCATACAATGTGAACGTAAATGAGTTTTATATATATCTAATAACATATTACCATATCAACAAAAATAATTAATTTTTAAATTATTATTTTTAAAGTTATATAAATACATAAATCTGATTAGATGACTGTGTAAGTGCATCAAAAATAATTTCTTTTGCCCGATTAACTTTAATCAAGTATTTTATGTCAAATAGAAGATTATTTTAATATCAAATAAAAATTTATTTTAGTATTATTTTTTGTGTTATTTAATATCTAAATAATTTTTATTTAAAATAAAAATAAATAACTTGATTGAATTTGATTGACTAAAATATGTGTATTGAATTTGATTGACCAAAATATGTGTATTAGTATAAAATAAATTTTGGTAGACAATATTAGAGTGGGCTCTGACTATGTCCACTGCTGCGTTTTCGGTCAGAGAAAGTCTCAGTCCAAATAAACAATTGGATATTAGGGCCCAATATAACAATTGGGCTTCACATTAATAGTTGTGGATGTTAGCCCAAGTATGTGTAAATAATATCTCGAGGTCAGAGAGAAAAGCTTAAAACAAAAAAATATTGAAGGCGTTGACCAAAATCAAGACCATTGCTGCCATGGCTAGCGAAGCATGTTCCAAAGTGAGGGTGAACCCCATCAATGTTTTCTGGGACGAAGGGATGCTGAACCACGAAACAGGCATTGGTGTGTTTGACACTGGTGAGGACCCTGGGTTCTTGGATGTGTTGGAGAAGCATCCTGAGAACTCTGACAGGATCAGGAACATGGTCTCCATCCTCAAGAGAGGTCCTATTTCTCCTTACATTGCTTGGCACCCTGCTTCACCTGCTCTCACCTCTCAGCTCCTCTCTTTTCACACCCCTGGTACCTTCTATTTACCTTCTTCTTCATTTTAGCTTTTTATGTTTTCTATTTCCTTGCATTGCTGTGCTGCCATAATTGCTTTGATCTTGGGGTTTTTTTAGTGTTCTTAAGTTTGGAGGGAAATTGGGTTCTGGTCAAATATTGAGCTTTGCATAAAAAATCTGAACTTTGCTAACATTGGAATTTGCAAGTCTAATTGGGGATTAGGATGATGATGATATAGTGCTTGATAGAGTTTCAAATTTGTTGTGATTTCCTAGAATACATAAACGAACTAGTAGAAGCTGATAAAGGAGGAGGGAAGATGCTTTGTGTTGGCACATTCTTGAACCCTGGATCATGGGATGCAGCACTTCTTGCTGCTGGAACCACACTCTGTGCAATGAAGCATGTCCTTGATGGCCATGGAAAAGTTTCATATGCCTTGGTTAGGCCCCCTGGCCACCATGCTCAACCTTCTCAGGCTGATGGCTACTGTTTCCTCAACAATGCTGGCCTTGCAGTTCAATTGGCCTTGGATTCTGGTGTTTGTAACAAGGTTGCTGTTATAGACATTGATGTTCATTATGGGAATGGCACTGCTGAGGGATTCTATAGGTCTAATAAGGTTCTTACCATTTCCCTTCATATGAACCATGGATCATGGGGTCCATCCCATCCCCATAATGGATCTGTTGATGAGCTAGGAGAAGGTGAAGGTTATGGTTACAATTTGAACATACCTCTACCAAATGGAACTGGGGACAATGGATATGTTTATGCATTCAATGAATTGGTTATTCCATCAATTCAGAAGTTTGGACCTGATATGATTGTTTTGACAATTGGACTAGACTCAAGTGCAGTAAGTTCTTTTATTTATCATTTTCTTTTATGATCATGATTTATACTCTTGCCATAGTTAGCACTTTTTAAGATTACACAATTTACACATAGAGCTTATCTATTTGTGTGCCTCAGTTTGATCCAAATGGAAGGCAATGCTTAACAATGGAGGGCTATAGAAAAATTGGGAAGATTGTTCATGATCTTGCGAAACAGCACTGTGATGGACGCCTTGTAATTGTTCAAGAAGGTGGATACCATGTTACATATTCAGCATACTGTTTGCATGCATTTCTGGAGGGTGTTCTCAACCTACCATCATTGCCTCCATTGCCAGATCCTATTGCTTATTACCCTGAGGATGACACCTTTTCATCAAAGGTTATAGAAGCCATTAAAAATTATCAAAAAGATAAACTTCCCTTTTAGATAGAACTCCTTAACTTTGGAGATACTTCCTCTGAGACAAAAAATCCTTATGTTCTCAGACCTTAGCAGAGATATCAAGTCTAGAGGGTTTAAATTATGTCTTTTAAGTAAGAAGAAAGAAGGAAGGTATTTGTTGTAACTTTCACTAAGCATATCAGTGGAAGAAAATGAGGAATAAAGCTTATTTTATTTGTAAATATCTAGCATAATTATTAAAAATGTAAAATGTTCTGCTACTAGTAGTCACTTCAGTTGTAATAATCACTAGAAGTGGAATGCTATGATTAGTGTTAGAACATCTGAATAAATAATTCCTTTATTCTCAATCATATCCCATAATTATGTGATATTTTTCAAGAATAAACCTTGATGTTATAGTGCCATATTCATAGGAGCTGAATTCCTTGATTTTGGAAGCCAATGGGGATGCGAAAACTGCGGAAAGAAGATACCAGTGTGGAAGTAAAATTATCATTGCTTTGACAAGGCGTGCATACTTTGATAAAGGTGGTTCTCAATCTAAAGAGAGAAATAAACATTGCCATTCCCAATGACTTAATAAAAACAAGTTTCATATTCATGACTTTTCCTAACAAACTATCAGCATGTTAGCCCCACAGGGTCCAATTCTTGGCCTAAACATCACTATGATATATAAAGATATTTTTCACAACTTAGTTAGGCTTAGAAAAATGAGGCTAATTGCCCCTACCGACACTTGAGTGAAATTAATTTGCTGCATCTAATAGGAGTTTGTAATTGTATTAATATGCTGCTTTATATTTTGAAAAAAGACAAATCAATATTCTAATGTGTTTGTGTTGAAGACCCTATTTTGGTGCTTGCCAGTTCTTCACACACTATTTGGTCAAAAGAAGAAACTTCTAATTATAGGTGTAACAGTAAAGAAAGAGCAAAATAATTTGTTTTTTCTTTCTTTTCAGTCAACTTCCAACTTGGTAAATTAATCAAAGCATACTTAAAAAAACTAACGTACTGATAATAAACCTCTCTTTGGGATCAAAACTTCAGACAAAATCAGAACCAACAAAGTTTGATCAAAATTCTCGGTTGTGCACCTCATTTCATGCATCCTTCTACTTGTTTTCAGAATAAGTTCCCTGTACCCTACTTTTATATTAGGCCATTGTTGGGTGATATACTAACATAAGGGATTTTCCAACAAAAATCACAATTAGGCTTAATTATACATACCATGTGCAATAAATTAAATTATCCCATTACAAGGAATTTCTAGGAGAATTACAATTCAACCATATAGCTAAAGTAACTTAGGATGCTATATCAAACTCAAAAGGTATTATTCTTCTGAAATAACAAGTTTAGTAGGAGAGAATATATGTGTAAACAATTTTTTTTTTTAAAAAAAAAAAGAGTGGAGTAAGGTTATTATGAAATACTCGAAACCCAACTCCAGCCTCCAATTAAACAGAAGCTTCAGCTTCTGTTTTATTTGTACCTACCCTATGTCTCTAGGAGAATCAACTTGCATAAGCATATGCATGTGTAGGTCTTTAACTCTTTATATTCCAATGACACAAACAACTTCTTACACAATGCACCAAATAATTTATTGCAACTACTTCATTAGTAGATAAAGTAAAATTAATTTCTTAACTTGGGTTTAATTCTGTTTTACTTTAACAGAAAGTTACATAGTCATGACTCATGATACTGTTAGCATTTGGTTAACCGACATTAGCGGGAAGCCTTCCTAAAATTGAGCCGCCATCACAAAAGCTTAACAAATCTATGAAACTTGTATGGACAACATATGGGGCCCACCATCCACCATTGTTGTTTTTCTCTTTTTAGAACCTGTATTCTGTGTAATTTATGTAATTTTGTTTCTTCCCAACAAGTAGTCAACAGCTACAACATTAGTACATTACTCTGAGTTGCTCATTTAGGTACCTCGATAACTACGAATACTTCTCCATTTTCTAATTACAATATAAAGGAAAAAGATTTATCCTTTGTTTCATTTTTTTTACTGCCCAGTTTATTAATTCCAATTCAAGGCCAATCCATAAAAAGATGCAGATAAATATAATAAAAAAAAAATAAGAGAAAAAGAAAAGAAAAGGAAGGGAAGAGTGGAGTGGAGTGGACTAACACTTTTTCTGAGGTTCCTTCCTTCTCTGATGAAAAGCAGATTAAAATGTAAAAGCTGAAGATACTCCACATTGCAGTGTCCTTGTCTCTCTCTATTCTATTCTATTCTATTCTTCCTCTGAGATATTCAACATTTTCTCAATTTTAATCCCCTTTTTCTTATGCCTATTTTTAGTTAAGTTACAAACAAGACAAGCACTCACTATCACTTTCAGTTTTTATGTAATTATCTTCTTCTGAGTTCTGAGCTTCTCTATTTCTAGTTCTTGCAGCTACTGTCTCTCATTTTTATGGCCACACAAGTCAGAGAGACACAGACATTGGTTTTTCTCCTTCATGGGGTTCTGAGTCTAGTGCCAAAGTTCCTTCCTTGAATACTTTGCTTCTCTTTTTTTTTCTTTTCTCCTTATAGAGTAACAATGGAAGGTAGCCATGTCATGCCACTGTTTGTCTTTCTCCTTTTTGGCCTAATTATGGGAATGTGTTATGGTGACACAGACCCAAATGATCTCACAGTTCTGAATTCTTTCAGAAAAGGGTTAGAGAATCCTGAGCTTCTGAAGTGGCCTGAAGATGGAGATGATCCATGTGGCCCTCCTTCATGGCCTTATGTGTTCTGCAATGGTGATAGAGTCACACAGATTCAGGCCAAGAATCTTGGACTCAGAGGAACATTGCCTCCAAACTTCAACCAGCTCTCAGAGCTCTACAATTTGGGCCTTCA
Source organism: Stylosanthes scabra (assembly GCA_036250425.1). NCBI lineage: Eukaryota > Viridiplantae > Streptophyta > Magnoliopsida > Fabales > Fabaceae > Stylosanthes > Stylosanthes scabra. Next base: position 16,273 of record JASCZI010031023.1, read on the forward strand.
AAGGAACAACCTCACTGGGATGTTGCCTAGTTTCAGTGGCTTGTCTAAGTTGGAATTCGCTTTCTTGGATTACAATGCATTTGAAGCAATCCCTTCAGATTTCTTCAATGGACTTACCAGCTTGAGGGTTTTGTCTTTGGAAGAAAATCCATTGAATGGAACTACTGGTTGGTCATTTCCTCTTGATTTGGAAAAATCAGTGCAACTAACCAATCTTTCTCTTGTGAATTGCAATTTGGTTGGACAGTTACCGGATTTTCTAGGCACATTGCCTTCTCTAACGAACCTCAGGCTTTCGGGGAACAGGCTAAATGGTAAGATTCCAGAAACTTTTGCTCAATCTTCTATCCAGGTTCTGTGGTTGAACAATCAAGAAGGTGAAGGGTTAACAGGTCCTATTGATGTTGTTTCTTCAATGATTTTCCTAAGACAGCTTTGGCTACATGGAAATCAGTTCAATGGGAGAATTCCACATGATATTGGAAACCTTACTTCCTTGCAAGAACTCAACCTCAATAGTAATCAGCTTGTTGGCTTGATTCCTGAGTCCCTAGCAGAAATGGAACTTGAGTTGCTGGTGTTGAACAATAACATGTTCATGGGTCCAATACCAGAATTTAAGGCTTCAAATGTTTCTTATGATAACAATTTCTTTTGTCAAATTAAGCCAGGGCATGAAT